>BJBW01007557.1:0-76705 GCA_004320125.1 Scolopax mira
CATACGTGTCCCTGCAGCCGCATACGTGTCCCTGCAGCCATTCCCCAGGCAGGAAGGGCAGGAGCTGCCTCTGCACCCCTCTGGGGACACCAGCAGGAATGTCCAACACCTGATAAGTCACTCCCAAATGGAGGTGACTGTACCAGTGGAAACATCACCCCGGAGCATGTCCTGCCATGGAGCCATGGGCTCTACTCTGACACACAGGTCTTGCCAGGAGGATTTCTTCCCACTCAACAGTCACATATACAGAGATGAAGAAGCATGTCTCATCTTTGTAATGCCAGGCTAATGAGTCTGTCCAGACTCACACCTTGTTTACTTTCTCAGAGACAGAACTGTTACTAGGTAGAAAAAAAAAAAAAAACCACAACAGAACTCCATCAAAGAAAATCACAAACCAAAACCACATGGTTAAGATGTGTTGTGTCTCACATGTCATGAGATGACTCCCTCTGCCTCAAAAAAGAAAATCTTTTATGATACTAGATTCCCTAAAGCTGGGCATAAAGATCTTTTTCTCCACACCCTGAGACATCTTTAGCATCCCATTTGATCTGGAGATCTCTCAGAAACTAAGTTAACGTACTCAAGCAGTTCACCAAAAAACCATTCTGCATCAAAAAGAAAGTGACATCAATGTATTTAATGGGCAGTGGCAATAATGCTCACATGTTCAACTCCACCCAGCATTCCTTGCCACCTGTGTACGAGACTATCAATACTGTTAAGACAAACAGCCCTCTGACACTAACACTAGCAAACCTCTCACATGACTTCACCATCTCATCTGTCTTGGGTCCACTTTACTAGATTTGTGCAATTTAGCTGAAGATGAATCCCACTGTATATCCCCATCAGCCTGCTCTGCTTGGAGCTTCCTCACCACAACAAACTCTTCCTATTGTTTTCAGCAGGTGCGGACAAGTGAAACACGCAATTCCATACCTGACTTGGGTGATAACTAGCACAACATTTAGCACGTGTGCTGCAGTATCAGAGAACCAACTTCCAGGTAGGGATGGAGAAAAAGGCCTGTCTGTTCAGAACTACAGTAATCCATTTACCATCAAGGAAAAAAACTACCTCTTTTTCAGATGAATTAACCTATTCCATCTGTCAAGAACAGGCCATACAAATGCCTTGCTGAGGTTTGACAGACACATTATGGTAAAAATGGATCAAAGGAGTTGGCTGCACAGAGCTTAGTAAACCCTCCTGCAAATGGTACCAAGCTCTAGGTGTTTCTTCCCCACCTCCAAAAGGTTTCTCAACTTGGCAATATCCCAGTGACATACAGCAGATTGAAACACAAATGGTGTGATAACAGCAGTCCTTACAGGCACCACACGTGCAAGCCCTCCTAAGTGCCAGGAAAGGCTGGTGTGCAGCCCCAGTGGTTCACAATTCAGAGACGAGGCTCCATTGGAATGTCACTGACAAGAAGGCAAAGTGACATAAAACACTGTGTCACCCAAGTCAGACTGGCATCAACAGGATCAACTGGTATCAACAGGAATCAAAAGCCAAGGGAGCACTGGTAAGAGACAGCCACGACAGCTTCAAGTGTGGCGCAGCACCCACCTTGGACTGGATTATGTCCCCAGTATGTGCCTTCCAGCAGCACCCCCAAATCCCCCGGGATCCCCTGCCCCTGGGGCGCGGGGTCCGGGCAGGCGATGCCGGCGGCGGGCAGCAGAGGGAAGCAGCAAGCGCTGAAACGTTGACCAGCACCGCGACTGTCAG
This sequence comes from Scolopax mira, assembly GCA_004320125.1. NCBI lineage: Eukaryota > Metazoa > Chordata > Aves > Charadriiformes > Scolopacidae > Scolopax > Scolopax mira. The sequence goes on from BJBW01007557.1 coordinate 1,747, forward strand.
GCGCTAAAGACTTAATTATGTTCTCAACCAAAATACAATGAACTCTGTCATAAGTAATCACACAAGAGACCACGAAGTCAGTAGCTTTGCGGAAGTGGCCTTCTATGAAAGATGAAGTAGAATTTTCTCTGGCTTTAGGGAAAACTTATCGAGCTCTGAAAAGAAAGAAATGAAGTGCAACGGCAGGGGCTTTTTGCTTTACTTATCCAGACCTGTGTTGGTGTTTTACCAGGAAAACTTACTAGAAAATAGAAAAAATTCCTCTGATCTTAGAAGTGTCAAGGATTTACAATTACATCTGCTTTAGCAAATGAAAATACATCCCCACAATCAAGTGTTGACAGATAGACAAAGGAGGAGTTCTTTTGCTCACAATATATTTGTAGTATTTAAAGCACGGACAGGTTATGTTTTATTTGGGGATGATTTACCTCTGCACAGGAACTCAGCATTGCATAAACCCCACTTTCGGTATGATTTGGACCTTTTTCTCCCTGAACTTTTCATAGTTCAGGTAATGGCCATTGCAACAAAACCAGAAGAATCAAATGCATTTAATTCCACACAATTCTTCTTTCACTTTTGTAGCAGGCAGAGAGCCTACAGTAGTTTCTTACAAAGGGATTAAAACTCATTAACAGCTAACAAAAACAATGTGACACTGAAAATTGTATGTCAACTTAGACAAAAGAAAATTTAACTCTCCTGCTTCCACCCCACTTCTTGAAGAATGCTTCAAGTTCAAACATTCCCTCAAAATTCACAGATAAATTACCCAATATCGTCACTGTTACTTTAATTTATTGTAATGAAGAGTGAAAAAAAAAAAAAGGCAAAAAGAACACTAGGACACTAGTTTGGGTGCAGGAAGCCACTAACCTGGATGCAGGCTTCAGGACGGGTCAGTTCACTCCAAGTTACAGCTCCCCTCTCATTTTTGAGGCTCTGATACGTATTTAAAGCAGGGTGCATTTGGGTCCAGCATCATCTCTCACTTCCTGTAACTCCTACAAAGCAAGGATCCAACTTTTACTTGAAGAATCTAAGTGCAACTGTAATACAGGTCCAGAGAATGGGATCATTGGATCATATCAATTCATATACTACTTTTCATTGCAAAAAAAAAAAAGTAACAAAAAAAAAAAAACCAAACAAACCAGAGCTCATACATAATGTTGAAAGGCATATCACTTACCATGGAGTTTTTGCTTTAGCCCCCAGCCAGGATTCTTCATGCTTTGAATTTCTTTATATCTCCACACACAACAGCTGAAGTAGACAATTCCTTGATCACGCTATAAAAAAGATTTGTGAGGAAGGGAGTCAGAAGATGACAGACCAGGTAACAATAATTATGAAGTTATTAGAAGCACACATCACATGATAAAAATTTACAAGTAAATTGCTTTGAAATACAGATTTTTACTTTCCTCAACACTTAAGATAAAATACTATTAAATAAGCGCTGCCTCAAGTTACAACTGCAGGTTAAAGGACAGTAATTACTGATTATTTAAAGCGTACTTGTAATGAACTAAGATAAAAAAAGACATGTTGCATTTCTAAGCCAGATACTTTATTTTTCCCCGGGAACATGATTCGAGCCAAGTATTCCCAGAGACAGCACTTTGATTAGACCCAAAGCTCAGACTTGCACTAGAGCTCTTACAGTAACAAAGTGCTTCAGTTCTTAGCACCATTTGTGCTCCCCGGATCAGAACAGACAATGGTTTTCACTCGGAAGTTTGTATTTCACACATAGTTAAACACACATGCACATATATTTTAATAAATCCATGAGGTTTGCAGAATAAGACATAAACCCAATTCTTCCAGTATTGTGTAAGTGAAACCTGCCCTGCAAGTAAAATCACCTCCTTATGAGTTTTTTTAAAAACCAATTAAATTATTGTGTATTACATTATACCCCCAAAGCAGAACATCACAGCAGGCTTTTAGAACATGACTCCCAACAAGGGAATATACTCTATAAATTCAGGAAAAGAACTACACTGAGTGATTTTCTTTAAACTCTGATTTTAAAGCCAATAATGACAGGATATAAAGCCCTTTCATTTAGCTTTTAAAAGCTACAAAATACGTACAGAGGAATAAAACAAAGCAAGAAAAGCGCTAAGATTAATAAGAAAATTTCCTTTCCTTAGGAGCTTTCTATCAGGCAATTCAATGATTCAAAAATATTAACTTCAGCCTTGCTGAGTAAAAGTAATTATTCACCCTTAAGTCAGCTGATTTCTGTTGCTTTTTCATCCATTGTCATCTCTTGTTATTTAGCACATCACATAACTAGCCTTGATTGTGTTATGGTGTTAGGAGACTGAAACTCCAATTTAGAAGATGCTTAGTACTCAAAAACCTTCAGTACGTCAACTTGCTTCAAGGTAGATGCCTGCTTTGATGTGTTGCTGTGTCACAGTTGCACCTTCAAAGACTGAAAACTTCCAGAAGTTAGAGATGCCTGCACTTAGTTAACAACTTCAAAAATAAGGTTTAACACCAAGTCCTGTGGAAGCACAGTGTCTTCTAGAACTTCTGGTGCCCCTTCCTTATTAGAAAGGTGGGGTCACCCTGAACCAACCTTTTCTACAGGGAAGTTGTTCTTGAACAATTTCCTCTTTCATCAGCCATCAACATCATCACCATCTCAGGAAGTTCTGTAACCACCAGTACAACACGGCCTCCTATTGAGCTTTGATGGAGAAGGAGAACAGGCCGTTGCCAATACGAAACTGAACTGGGGAGTAGGAACAAGGACCGTGGAGTTCTTGAGGAGGAAGATGGGAAGAGGAAGGGAGGCTCTGCATATTGCAGATTTTTTGATAGCCAGCCTTTTGCTACAGATAAGGCAGGACTCGCTATCCCTTGCCTGATTTCTCCAGCAGCAAGCTTTCAGTAGCACAAAGATAAGGAAGCTTTGCCTGGCAGGGGGTTACTATTGATTTGTGAATTCTGATATGTAAACTTTAAAGAAGTTGGAGCTTTGACTCTGCATGGGGCATGTTTAGAGCTGCTGAAAGCTTCTCCTCTATCTAAGCACTCAGTGCCAGCACAAGTGTGACACGAGGCACTGCAGCCCTAGCTTCAAGTCACACATTCCTCTGTGCAGCATGCACTGTATGGTGCAGAGAACATGTCTCCCACTTCCCCGCACCCCACAGCTTTTTCAGAGCCAGGCAACTTCAGTCCTTCATTATTTCTTACTTTCAAAGTTGATGAACCATGAGTGGAGTGCTTTCCAAACCAGCCCACTGCCTTAGAACTGCTGCTTACAACACTTTTTCCTGATAGCACGCACAGGCTTGAACCAAATCACTGATTCCCTAGCCCAAACACAGAAGATATTGTACCCCTGCTTAGGGACAGCCATAAACTTGCAGGGAATTCCAATAATCTTGTATTCCACATCCCAAGACTCAATGTTCCCATCTCTAACGGCTGAAAAGAAAGGTGTAAACCCTGCCATTTCAGTATCAGCCCTTTTGGGGAGCCATCAGCAGAGTCTACAGGTACAGCTTACCTTAGAACTTTCAAGTACAGTAATTCCACCAATAGATGATTAATATGTCAGCAAAATAGTTCTCTACCTTCTCTCTTCTACCAGACGGAAGACATTTATTTCCCTGTCCCTATTTCCCTTTCCAGTCTGATGTTAGAAATGCCAGACTGGGGGATCTAACCTCAGCTGTCCCATATTGTCATTTTAATTAAAGCCATATCCTGTAAAATGCTATATGCTGCTGAAGGCCCTGATAAGATCCTATTATCAGAAAGGAGCAAATTTGTGATGCTATCTGAGCCAGCCCATGATTATCTGCCAGAACAAAAGGAATGTTATTAAACAAATTCTGTTAGATGACTGTGGGAGGACAGGATGAAAACCACGCTCCAGTGCAATCCCTTATCTCTCTGGGGTCACACCTGCAGCACAGGCACTGCTCTGTGCTCAAAGAGCAGAGAGAGAAAGAGGAGATGCCAGCTCCTGTTTCGTTGTGCAAAGTTTTGTTCCTTTCCTGCAATTTATTAGCAGGAGAAATACCAACTTCAGTATCAATTAACTCCTGGAGATGATAGGTTCTTAAGTACATTTTCAAAGGCTTATTAAAAAATAGTAACTGTATTTGCTTTTCTAAATACAGCCATTAGTTTCCAGGACACAAGGAAGAAAGGGTTACAACTTCTCTCTTACCTTTAAGGTTTAATGATCTCCCGTGGATCAAAAGCAGTGGGAGGGAATTGCCACACTGTGCTTTCTTTACCTTGGCTTCATTCTCTCACTTCTCTGACTCAGCCAAACAACACGTTAGCCCCCTCGAGCTGGATCCTGCTCTTTGTGCAGCTGGACCATTCAGCAATTCCAGATGAGGCAGAGCTGTGTCACAGCCCTGGATTATCTCAGGTTTCCTGGTGTTACAGGCACCAAAAGCAACCTTTTCTTTTTCAGATAACTAACTCTATGCATGCACCGCATTTCTGTTCTAAGCAAGCACAGACCTAACACAAGAAAGCAAGCTGGTGTCCCTGCCCCATTCCAAATAGCCACGTTCAGCTTCTCTGACTTCACAGCTACTAACAGACAAGTTCTGAATCAGAAAAAAAACCCCAAAGTGCAGCCCAAGTATCTTTCTGATCTTTAATTACTCTGTCTGTTACTACATGAATAGCAAGAACAGCCTTACCACACTCCTCAACCACTTTGCTGTCCTCCTCTGCCAGGGAGCCTAAACAAAGAGCTTAAACTCCATTTTGGGAGTCTGTAGAAATGATCACACACAGCTGAAGCACTCTGGCTTCATTAGTTACCATTCATCAGCTGAGCTGCCTAGCACCCATCCCCAGGCTCTCCCCTGCTCACACAATACATTCTTTTACCCCCATCGGTGCCTTCATGCACGCAGCTGCCTCCACTTCACCACGGCAGGGGGTGGAGAGCACCTGTGGGTCCTTCCAGCAGCTGGAGAACAGCAGTGCCCCGGCTTTGGGGAGGAACTGCAGATCCTGTCCCTGCTTATCCTAAGATAAAGAAATACAACTGCCTTTTCTGGGAATGCAGCCCCTCATACTAAACTTATGGTACCTGTATGGACTAGAAATAGCAGTTCAATTAGTAACAAAAGGCTACTAAGAAGAATGAAGTAAGACCCCAGTAGCTTCTCTAAAATGCATTGTTTTATCTCAAAAAAAATCATGAAAGCAAAATCACTAAAGGGAGTTGGTAGCTGATAAAAAGGATATTCACAATAAACTAAAGAACAGTAGCAGGTATATTGTATCAATTCATCAGAAATTAATGAACTGGTCTTTAAAAAACAGTTTTATCTTCCTCGTCCATATGCATTCGATAGGATAACAAATACAGATACAAATTAAAAGGAGCATCAGTTCTATTTGATGTGGTTTTGTATTTAATTCTGATGGTAGGAAACGCCTGAAGCCGAGGGAGGGCCTCCCACCGACCCGCGCTGTGGCAGCTCCACCTGTTGCTGCAGAGGAGGGACGGGTTCCAAGCAGCCCTTGGGGATGGGACAAGGCTACTTGGTGCCTTCCAGCAGGGCCACGAGAGTCTCTCAGGATCGAGGTCTTGTGGTTTTGTTGAAACTAGCTCATACTGTACCACTGGAGCCCGGTTTGACATCACCCGTGTGTGAGTGAGACAGGGGAATCCTTGCTGCTTTCTCTGCTGGAGCTGTGCGGGGCCTCCTGCTCAGATCCTGGTGTTTTCTTGATGTTTTTGGAAGTTTGTGGAAATAGGAAACAGCCTCAAACTACTCAACCCTGAAAGCATTGTTGCATCCTGTGGCTGGCCTGCCAACCCTTGGGGGTGGCGCAGCAAGAAATCCTTTTTGAACCCATAAGATTGGGATTGTGAGAAATAGTCCAAAGAAGTTTTCATGAGTGCCTGATGCAAAGACATTAGAGTTTCCCTCCTGGGGGTTGACAGTGAATTGGGAAAGGCTGCTTCTGAATTTAATCCAGGAATATTTGTACACAGTAGCTGTTGGTAGCATTTGTTCTCTGTACCATATCTGAGAAGCAAAGATCTATTACAATGACCCAGTTCTGCTTGCAGAGATACAGTCATTACTAAAATAAGCTTGTGAGGGGCTGCACAAGCCTTACAGTTCTATTTTACTTAAATTGTTTGCCGTTCTTCCTAAAATTGATTTTGATCTAAATAGATTTTTTCTTCACATAGTCTTGGCTCTGGTATCTTTCCATGCACTGATATATGATGCTATTTGACCGATTTAACCTTTACTTCTCTGGGCTCTAAACAGTGCATGCTTTCCAATATGTGTCTTACACTCATCAGTGTTATCCTTCCACCCCTCCTTGGGTAGTTTTTATACAATATTTGGTTTCAAGTCCCATATGCACAACTCGAGTTTATTCATTTTGGATGCGAGTTCCCATCACTAGTATATCAGCATTTTGTTCTCAATTATCAGGCAGGGAAGATGGAATAAAAAGTCTTTAAGATTAATATGCAACACTTGTATTTTGCAGACACTCTTCATTTTCAAATCATCTCAAAAGTATGTGTAATACAATTTGCCAGAGGCCAGCTGAGTTCACAGCCAGCCAGAAACCTAACAAGTGCTTGGAAAGCACCTTTTTGGTCACCTACTGCTCGGCTGTGGCCAGTGTCTGTTGCATCAGAGAAAGGTGTGCTCCAGATTCCAGTTCAACTTTACACATTAATTGTCAGTTCCAGTGATTTCTTACAGTAATACTTTGTTTCTCTTGCCCTGGTTCCTACATTTATACTGTAGAGAAAACACAAACAAGCCAAAGAATGTGTATTTTCTAATTTTCTCTTAGGCTGCCCCTAAATAATATTTAATTTTAATTAATGCAAATACTGAAACTGAATTTCCAGTAGAGAAACACGTCTACATTTCAGCCAGCTTTAAACACACAGTTTGTCAAAATCTTCAACAAAAGCTTAATATCTACCCAAGCATGAAGCATTTCTGCATATTAAACTTCAACTGCTATGGAAAGGTGAGAATTCTGCTTGTGCTTGGCTATAAAAACATCAGTCACCTTTAATTTAGAAGTTGTTTTAAAAAAAACAACATACCTTCCTCAAACAAAAACAAAAAAAGGAAAACACGGACAGATAAAATGCAATTGCATCCAGTATAATTAGCCAGGATATTCAGAATAACATCTCCTCTTCCAAAAAGTACCAGGGGACCTCAGCAACTTCCACCATCTGCTTTTGCTGTTGCAGTTGGCATGTGTGCACCTGGTTTAGAAAGCTAAGTGAGATAGGATTTACATGTATATCAGTAATAACCCCTATAGAGAATTGCATTTCAAAAGATGGAAATAAAGAGTTAAGCAAGAGAAAAAGGCAGAATGCTATTTCCTGGCTCTAACTCCTTAACTAGCTGACTCTAGGAGGGATTTGCATGCAGCCAGGATCTCATCCTGTTGAGAGAACTGATATTCTCCTTGGATGGCTCATGCATGAAGCTGACATTTCCTAACCGGGGAACACTGTGTCACTAGCACAAGACAGCAGTAAAACAAGAAGCTCAGCAACAACGACAATCTGCCAGCTCCGCCGCCAGCTCTGCTCCGAAAATATCAAGACTTTATCCCTCCCCCCCTCACGGAAGCTAGCAGAGCCTTTCTGAGCTCACAGGGTGGATTCCCCAGGTGAAATGCAGATGGACAAAGTGCTGTACAAACCATCGCAAGCCTAGGAGGTAATTACCCACTGCACAAACCAGAAGCAGCCCAGTTAATTCCAAACTACTTCCCAATTCCACTATCAAAAATAAATAAATAACGCATAAGCTGCTCCAATTCATTACTGTTTATTCCTCCTTTGAGTGCACTCCACGCAGCTGTTAAAGGGCCAATAAACCCTCCCCGTTGAGCGAGCAGTTCTCCAACCCTCCAACCCGACGCGCTGCCTCGGCAGCTCCTCTGGCAGCACCTCCCAGCACAGAGGGGCTGCTGCTTTGGCCGGGGCTCACCACACAATCCATCAGCTCCCCTTGGCCAGGAGAGCTGTGTCCCAGGCATCTTAAAGCATCCCAGGGAGCCACCATGGAGGAACTGGAAAACAAGGAAAACTTACCATTGCCTTGACAGTTATTCACGCCAAGAAATGTGAAGGCCCATAGGCCTTTCTACATGGTTTTATGTGACTGTAACTGCTCGTTTAAATATAATAAGGATCACTTTAATAAGCATATCCACCATGTCATTCTGAGACTGGTTATTGACAGAAAGCATGCTTTGATGCAATTTTAAGGACATATTTGCTTTTTCTCATGAAGACATTTCATAACTGTCAGCAGGTCTTTCTGGAGTAGGCATTCTGTATAGATAGAATCTGTCTTAAGGATATGAAAAGGAAAGAGTAAGAAGACAAGGAGTAGAAATGAAAGGTCAATTTTCATCGTGACCTAGGATTATAAGTTAGATGCCATCAAGTGCACATTTTGTTTCATATATTTATAAATGAACTTTTTGGCAGTGAGTCAGAATCAATCATAGAATCATAGAATCATCTGGGCCAGATGCTGCATATAAGTCGCTGGAGACTTCTAATCTGGTTCTTATCATACTTTTTGTTTACCTAGACATGGATATGGGCTTTTAATTGCCTTTTATACTTTTTTTTTTCCTTTGGTCTGTCTGATTTAAGATTTTAATGAACATTAGAAGCCCACCACAACACGAAGTTTTAACTCACCAAAACAACTGACACAGCTGCTTACAAAACGTCTGCATAAACAAAGTCTAACTACGTCTAAAAGGCAACCCTTAAAGGGGAGAAGAAAAGCAGAGAGACTGATTAACAATGCTAAACAAGATCATTAGCCAAGATTTAGAAAACATGGGTGAGAAAAACCTGGATAGTTGCACTTGCTATTATTATCACCACGATCAAGAGTCTAGAAGCAGGAACAGATGTTCTGAAAAAGAATCAATTTTACCCACTAATTTAAATGAAACCCTCTCTGGAGGGAAATCCACCAACTCACTCAGGCTCTGCACCAGTTGGCTATTTAGTGAGAAGATGACATACAATTTTCATGAAATCCATCTTGTGGCTGCTAAGGCATCTCTTCATATGAATAGCTCAAAAGGGGGGGACCGTTTTAAAGACAAACCAGAGACCTTTATACTTGTCCATGGAATTAATAAGATGAAAACCCTGGGCTGATTTCTGTCCAAGCCCACATGAATCCTGTCTGGTACCTCATCCCAGAATAGCCCAGCGTTCTGGCACTCTCGCAGCACAGGAGATGAAGTGTGCCCTGTTCATTCACACTCCCAGCAAGCACCATGTGTTTCATTTAGGACTCTTAAACGAAACAGTAAGCCCTTCACTAAACGTGGTTATTCTGGTAAGTTAAGAGAGCACAAATACTAAGCAGGGTTCAAGAGAGCCATGTGGTGAGCACAGTGCTGATGTCAGTGTAAATCAGGGGAGGCTCCACTGATTTCTACGGAACTAAACACTCATTTATTATTTCAGTGCAAAACTAACCAACAAAACTACCAACAAATTCAGACAATAGAAAACTGTCATCAAAGTCAGGTTAATGCAAGTCAGGAGTAACTCCCATGATATTCATCAATTCAACTTCCCAAAGCTTTGCATTTCAGGTAGAATTAGTAGCAATTTCCTTTCCAACTGACAGTCACACACGCCAGGGTTTTTCGCACAAGAGCATTTTGTGCAAGAAAGATTTTAATTTTCCATTGAACATAGATGCGATGCTACATGGTGTGATAATGAAAGAGCCATAAAACCAAAGAAGCAAAACCGGTTCACTCTATACATGTCCTAATGTCCTCCTCTTTCATTCCCTTTCTCCCAAAAAGATTTGATTTCTATCTGTTCCATTCCATTGAAATGAAAGTCAAAGAATTAGAAAAAACCAACCCTCTGCACTAAAACATTATCTCATAGAAATAATTCAATTAAACTTTGATAATAACAGCTTGTTGACATGGTTACCCACCCCGAGGATCAAAAACTATGCTTTGGGAGTGAAGGTGGGCATTTTGGGTCATTCTTGCTACAGCAAGGAACTGGTTTTTTTCCCTTTTACACATGAATGCGTATAACCCTTTGGGGAATGTTAAATCCTGTCAAAACAAAGGCATGTAGATTTTTAAGAAACAGTTGTGTGAGCAAGTAGGACAAAACGTATAAAGAGTAAGCATGAGATAAGAAAATTCAGTTTGTTATAAAATGGAGTCAGAAAGAAGTCACAGATTTTTTTAATGTGTAATGTGCAATATTTTTAATGTGTATGTATAGACATGCTTGTTTCCTACTCACGATCACAGATGTATGGGTGCACTCCAAGGAACTGAAGTCAACACTCTCTGATTACTGTAATGCTGTTGTGGAAAGCCAGCAGGCAAAGATACCCTCTCTGCACCATCCAAATTCCTCGAGCCCAGATCTCTTATGAGCTGGATCATACCCCAGTTACACGTTCATTGTTTCCTTCCTCTTCTTACATTAATAGGACACAAGTGGAGATTTAATCAGCCTGCACCCCTGTTCAAGGATTTTAACCCTTCCCCAGTGCTACTTAGAGCAATCTAAAGTGTTGCTGAGGTGCCCCGGACAGAATCGCTCCCGTGAAGGAAGGATGCTGCAGACACAGGGAAACGCTTACAAATGGTGTCATAAATCCACAGAGGATCCCAGGGCTGACACCTGGGAAGGCTCAAAATGGCATATTTCAGAGTTTATTCACCTCCAGGCTTGGGCAATGGTTAAGGAAAAGAAATCAGAATTTCACTTTGGAATTTAGCTACATAATTTTTCCAAATCCAATCTTAGGTCACAGTTACACAGGAATGAATCCCATAGCCAGCACACTGACAATTAGTGACAGTAATATCAACCAGGAGCATTAAAAGAGAAAGTTTTTCCCTAACTACTGAACAAATCACTTTCCTATTATATTCCTGTGACCAAAAAACTCCCTAAGGGTGTAAATATCCTGAAGAAAACAAAAACTGAGAAATAAAGTCCGAGCCTTGCCCCCCACCATCCAGCCTTGGTGTTCCTTCAACTGATGCCTGCACCTTCCACTCCACTCTTTATATTGTGATTTCTTCAATGTGCCGACTCCCCCCATTCAGTAAAACAGGCATGAACAAATACCCCTACATAAAACAACACAGCATGAACAAAACAGTTATCAGGTGCTTTTCTCTGACATCTTCAACTTAAATAAAGTCAAACAAAACCAGAGAGATTTCACGAACTACCCAAACATCTTTCATTTCTAAAGTGCAAGTGACTTCTGGCAAAACTTGCTCCTACAGCAGTGTGTGCTACGCAAGGTGATCTGCTTAATGAAGTGCCTCTGGCCAATTTGTTTGTCAGAGTCCGTTGACTATAAAAGTACCACGCTACTTTCCACTGACTTTTATTTGGGTACATTTGCTTCCCATTTATAAATCATGTAGTGAAAACAAATCTTTTGCCTAGTTAGTGTAAGAACACCAAAGTTCTGGAACCACCATGAAACACACTTTCCTGGCCAGGCTGCTGTTTGAGGTGTCCATGTTACAAAGTTCACAGCAGAAATTCTCCTCCCCACCCAAGGGGAGGGGGAGGCGCAGCCGTGGCAGGGACCAGGGGCTGCTCCCCCAGAGTCCAGGCATTGAGAGCACCGTTTCCAGACCAACTGGGGGGGCTCCCACACTCAGAGAGAGCAGTATCATACCCATCATAGAAGGGACAGCCCATTTCCAGGGGCTGGAAAGATCTGATCTCCTGATGACTCTGCCTTCCTACCAATACCAACTCCAGTAACATTCCCCCCTGCTCAAACCTGAGATGTATCAGGAGGGCTAATACGGAACTTTGGATGGAGAAAGAGGAGAGGATTTGCAGTGCTGCTACTTGCAGCAGAGATAAATACAGCCTGTGTTTTTCTGAGCTGCCTATTTAGTCACTAACTATGCCTGACTTCCTGCAGACGCATTCCCCAAAACTGAGATAATACACGTTTCCCTGTCATGATGGGGTGTCAATACTGTAAAGTTCCATGAGGCAGCTTCCGATAGCAGACAAGCTTATTCATAAATCTTTCAGTAGCTATCATCAAAATTAAAAACAGTGTGGAATAATTTCAGAGAGGCATGAGAACTTGGGACTCTTTTCCTGGATAGCATAAAGCAAAAGTGCCACAGGAGATGCTTCTGACATCAGCAGGCATTTTAATTGCCGTGTCTGTGGCATATTAAAAATATTATATGAGAATGATAATGCTTAAAGAGCCTGCAAAAAACATTTTTCCCAGGATTTTATAACTCTGGATTGTAAATTAAAATCATCATAGGAAGTAACATGCAATAAACCCATGAAGACATTTATATATCATGTGGAGTCAGTGATGGAAAAAAGACTTGTTTCTCGTATATCATGAAAAGTTACATTTACTGAAAGGTAAATTCTTCACAGAAAGCAGGAAAATTTTGTCTTTTGGGGGCGTTCTGAATGTTTCAACTTTTTGCCTATTAGCTCTGTCAAACAAATAATTTACTGCCAAATAGACTGCTGTGATGGGGACGTAGTCAGAGGATGCTCCAGCTCCATTGCAGTCCCACCACCAAGAATCTCTTCCCCTTGACACAAGGCACAGAGGCGGGTGGGTCTCTGTCAATTTTAATTTAACAAAACGGAAAGGCTGGAAATTTCATAGTGAAAAGCACTTGAAAAGATAAAGTGCTGAAAACCCTTTAGTGGGCACAACCATTTACTAAGAAAAAACCCTAAATATTCAGAATACGTAACCCAACAAAGAATCTACATCAGGTTGGACATTCTATCTATTACACAGGAATCTTACAGTTAAATTCCTTTTGGCTTGTACAGCTTTCCCTCTATAACTTTTAAACCCCTGAAAGAACATAAAGTTAAAATTTTAATGGCATTTCAGCAGAACCTCTTTGAATTTTGTATTAGATCTCAATTTAGCCTCCAGTAAAGCCTTTAGAAAAAAAAATTCTGATGCTTAAAAATGTAATAATCATACAGGAACCTTCCAAAGTCAGCATCAAATAGAATAAAATATATTTTATTAATGATACAATTCACAAAATTACTAGTCCTGCCACTCTCTGCCCACAAGAGATATTTCCTCTCCTGTATTATACTGCATTCGCATTAGCTACTGGTGTTTGTTCTGTACGCTTTAACCCCTGATTGCTCTGAAGGCTTAACAAACTAGGGTGCTTTCACTAACAATTAAAGAGAAACTACCCATAATAAGGACATTCTAGTCAGGGGTCCCCCCGGAGAGGAAGGGATCGTTCTCCCCGAGGTCAGCTTCAGTCCAGACTGATGGGGATCCAAAGGCTAAAACAGGCGAAGGTGCTGATGAACAGAGGAGCAGACACCACCTGCTGCTCAACTGGCCCAGTCTTGGAAACCTTCTAAGAAAAATGTGTTATAAAGACTACCTGACTGATACATGAAGTAGGTTTTTTAACAGTTTAGGGAACATGTACAGCAATAAATAACTACATTGCAATATATTTTCCCTAATCAATATACTCTTTTAGTATGGATTCTTCCTGCAAGTAGCAACAACAGCAAAGAGTCCTCTAACAACAATTCACATTGATGATGAAATATTAAGCCCTTTTAGAAGTATGTTTCAGAGAAAACTGGGCACTGCAGAACATGGCTGATACTGGTTACTGCCAAAGAGCTCCCGAGTTACTGAGCAGTGATGTCTGTCTTTTCTCTGGCCTCTGACAGCAGAACAGCCTTCCCGAGCTGGGCAGTTTTCCTGTCAAATGCGTCTTGGGTCCTACTCCCCTTCAGCAGAACTGACTTACTCTATATTGGATGCTGTCCATGCTGAGATTTATCATTTCATTAGAACTAGGAACACTGAGGAAGTCCCAGTTGCTTGGGGAAATTACTTAACAGAAATGCTGGATTCTCGATAAAACACTGGGAACTTATTGCTTAGACATCATCTCAAGGGCTCCCCCCTCTTTCCTTAGCTTTCTATCTTCCCAACGTAAGACTGGCCCTAATTATGAGGAGCATAATACCTTCCAGAGGAAGCCTGGGAAACATGCTAGGAGCACACAAAAGGCAAAGGCATTAGAAAGCTTTCTAACATCTTCAGATTGTCACAAAGGGAGATAATTTGCTACAGTTTGCCAGCTATTCTTTCTTTACCTATATCTGACCATAGCTAGGCAGGACTCTGCCACACTAGACCACTTGAAATAGCAGCCTGAAATATGGGGAGTAGATTTACCATTCTTCTTGGCTTCTGCACCACTGAAAAGTAACTGTGTCACCGTCCTGAAGAGGTAACATTTAACACATTCATTGTTGTAAGGGATGACACAGAATGTGTAAAATGCAAAACACTTCAGAAATCCTCCATTCACTTTCAGGAATTCTCTTTCACCTGTGAGAAGGAGTGAGAACCTAATTGATCATTGTTTCTACCCTGAAAATCCCAGTATCCAATGAAGGCAACTATGACTTCTTCATTTAGAACTCTCGCCAAATTTTGGATAGAAACAACTAACCATACCATGTTTCTAAGAGTAGAACTGAGCAACTTCTGTCTATGAAGTTCTGAAGAACAGAAAACTGCAAAAACAAAGACTGAGTTTCAAAAAGTGTGAGATGAAATATTGTCGGCTTTCCTCAAGCTTCACCACACACCAGAAAGACGCGGTGTTACCACGGGAGGGATTCTGAGGAGTTTCTGAGTGATGCACACCCTAGTTATTGTATGCAGAACAGCCTGCAAACATTCTCAGTGCATCATTAGGGCAAACAAACAAAAAAGAAATTAGAAAAGAAAAAGACAGATTTACAAACATTTACACATTGAATGTCAAATCTGAAAGAATAGGGAAGCCTTTTCTTTCCCCCATGAATACTTACAAAACAGCAATTACATGCGATTGCAGTTTATAATGTCTCTTCCATTGTCTGTTTTTTCAGGCATCACATTCTATGGGTTTGCAAACAGTGCTACAAAAAAATAATTTAAGGACCTATAAAGTATGAGAATAATTTATCACAGACAATATGCCAAAAACACAATTAAGAGAATTTGTTGTTAATTTAAAGCATGACTGCAACCAGGTCAATACGAGAGACTGCAGTTAAATATTCACCCCTAGTTTCTGCATCTCACAGCTGCAGAGTCAAAGGGCTTCCTACAGTTTTTAAAAGCATCATCTGATAGACCAGAATTGTAAACCCTTTCAAGAATTTACTTTGGGAGGAACCTCTGGAGGTCACCTTGTCCAATTTTCTGCTCAAAGCAGGACCAAAACATGAGGTGATCATATGAAAATCATCATATCAAACCTAAGTGGTGATCATATGAAAATTAGGCTGATTGCATAGTCTGATGACAAAAAACAATAGCTTGTTCTTATTCTTGTAGCTTCCAATATCAAAGGAGAAGTTAGAAATTGTGAAAAAGTTTGAATGACTCTTCCGAGAATTGCAGGCACTGAGTGTGTATAAGAAACAGCAAAAATCTTCCATTTCTCTCCAGCCAAGAACATAGGATTAAGAAAAGGAACAGAAGATAGGGATACAGGAGGGAAGGAAATATTCCAAACCTTCCCAAGTAAGCTAGTTCTTCATGCTGCTAGAGCAAAGAGGCATCAAGACAGAGAAGGGTCAGTCACAAATTGGAAAGATCAAGCAGATTTAATGCCTTCATATTCCACCTGTGCTCTCTGCATGCTTCTCACTTCATCAGCAATGCTTCTGTGAAAGGCAAGGCCACATGGTGGTAAGTCTGAGAGGATCTTCTATTAGTCAGGGCTGCAGCAACACTTCAAAGCAACTGGGGGGCTTGATGGGTAAGTAGATTTGGCTGAAGAAATCATGTTCCTTTTAACTTTATTGTGATAACATAATTTAGCTCAAGAAAGATCTCTACTGAAAACCTTACAGTAAATAGTAGGCAATTCACAAATACAATTCATTTACCATTGAACACACGCCTCAGTGGGCAATATTCTTGTTGGAAGTACTCCCTTGTGCAGTGATACCTTTACTTGCTTTGCTAAGCCTTAAATAATGCATTTACTCCTTTGCAAAAGAGATAAAAATCAGCGGGTAGAATAAACAGACCAGTCTAACAGCAGAGATTTACCTTACTGCTTTAGTTCACCAAGAAGTGACTTTCAGAGAAAATGACACATGGAGCAGGTGAAGTTGCATTCCATTTCTTGCTTTGACGTACTGAGAAATAAATCAGAAATTCAAGCCATATTCAGGAAAAACTTCACTGACTCCAATTACAAATCTTCAACATTAAACCTTGCTTTTACAAGCTGCCTTGCATGTGGTAGACCCTAATCCTTCATTCAGAGAAGCTCTGCAAGGTCAAAGGCATAGATGAGATTACGAGGTCAAGGCTCTTTGTGAGCTCAGGCTGAAAGTCACCTTGAAGCAGATGGTTCTGTGTAAAGACCAAGTGAGATAAAGGGGCACTATTGGAATATAAATGCTTATTATTACTCAAGTAAACAGATGGGTAGATTTTTTGCCAGATCGGGGACACTTGTACAACATTTCAGAATTTTATAGTTGTAAGGCCTGAATTTTGCATGGTAGAATGAAGAACTAAATACCTTTTAGAGTAACAGAGCTAAGAGGAAATGTTCTTCACTCAGGTTATTAAGTAACAAAGATGGTAAGATAAAGAATAATACTTGTACTGGAAGGAAGAATCTTTTGCAAAAAGTTACAAGTTCATTTCGCTTTTGGTCCTTAAATTTGATGGCCTGTGCAGTTTGCCAAGCAGCACAACTTCTACACACCCACTGCCCCGACCCTCACCCAGGCACTTGTCACAAAAGAGTTTGGTGTGTTCCTTTTCTTTCCAGAATCCTACTCTGATTTTCACAATTCATTGCTCACGGTGTCTACTAGAGAAGATTTAACACACACAAATGTCAAAACGTGCTGCTGTTTAAATAGAAGGAAGAAACCTAAATCTGGCATGTAAAGCATTGACTATTTATTAGCTCCCATGATCCACCATTAATACACTGTCACTTTAATTGAGTTATTTTTTTCTCTTCCTTTAAAGGAGAGGAAAAGTGATCTAGATTTCAATGAATTGAAGCAATTCCATTTTGTGAGAATAACTCCACTAAAGTGTAAGTGTGGCTGTGGAATTTTAAGTGAGAAATAGAGATCTCACATAAATTTCCTTCAATACAGTCAGAGCCCATCTTAGATAATTAAGACACGGACCTTACTACTTTCTTCTAAAAGACACAGAAGGCAGTATTACACATTTTAGCTGGAATTAAGTTTAAACCTAAAAGTAATGTAAAAATGTTTCACATTGACAGATCTTTGATGTGGACTCACATATTCTCAGCCCCTCTTTTTGGAGACTGTCTACCATGCATTTCAAAAGCTGCTAAATTCAACTGTTTATAGCTGACCTGGAGACTCTTGCAATTCCAAGCATATGTTGATTATCCAACAGTATTACATATTATCATTCAACAAAGTTCCCATCCAGCTCAATCACGAATCCCACCCATTGATCCCCTTCTAACGATTAAAACACTAGTGTGTGTGTACCTAGAGCAAAAATGACAGAACACACCAACGGGGCTTCACTCGGCATGATGGTGCCTGTAGCTCAATGAAAATGCACAAGTAAGGAGCAAATATCATTAGGGGCTTTTCTCTTCATCATTTCCTTTCTGTAAAAAATAGTGGTAACCTAGGCCCAGCGTGGGCTTATTAGAGTAAGTGCTTGATATAACAAGTTACATTTATTTAGAGGGCTCCTGTACCTGATTAGGTACAGGTTCCTAATGATGGTTATGGGGGTGGGCAATTACAACTTTGAATTTCAAAGGAACATATAAGAGATGGGGTACAAAAGGACTAACAGAATAAACTATTGGCTTGTCTCCAATGAAACAGCTGTGCTTAACTCCTCTGTCACTTTTTAATCTGTAAAAGGTTTTGACCTGTTTTATGACTGTACCACTTTCTATGCAAGGTATTTACATGGTCTCATTACCATAGTAATCTGCATACCTAGAGTCTTTAATGTATTTATCCTTGCATACTGGGAGAGAGAAGTGGTATTATCACTCACACTCCTCACCCAGCAACTGAATGATTTCTTTCAGAAAAAAGAAGGAAACTACAGTACAGCAGGGCATTGAATCCACATGTTCACACTGTTCCAGGTTTCAGTCCCGTTGTGGGGCTGGAAAGGAGAAATGAGAGAGGAAAAGGCCAAGCTGAAGTGTTCTCAGTGTGGTCACCAACACTTGACATTGGTCACAAAGCTGGAAAAAACCATGTAGTATGACTTAAGCTGGATTCATGGTGTCAACTTGGCCATTTCACCTAATCTCCTTTCCTCATTCAGAACTTCCTGTTTCATTTCAAAAGAATCCTTTTTCTCCAGGACTCTTGAAAACAGTTAATCAATTTAATTTTTAGAGCATCATCCAGTTTACCTCTTATCTCATATCTCTATCCCACTGTTGTCAGCTGGCTTACGCTTACTGTAAGCTCTTTTGAGGTTAAACCCACATTTTGGTTCTGAGTTTCCAGTCAGTTTGCTGAGTAAAGAAACTCTTTGGCAGTATCACAAATTCTAACATCACCGCCAAGATTTAATGAGTATCTGAAGACAACAAATCTTGGCTTCAGACCAGAGCTAAAGTAATTCATTATTAACAATATACAGTGATGTGGCTTAACACAATATTCTTATCCTCTAGTTAGCTGTTCCTCTGCGTTCCCTTTTCCTTCACACCCTGAGAGCCACTGCCCCAGTTTAAGTCACAGGAGCAATGAGGTGGTGGTGGAACCTTGCTTATAAATAGGGGTAAACGTGAGCATAACATCAACCTCTATGCCCATACCCATGCTTTCAATAAAGGACAAAGCTTTTTACCTATTATTTCAGTTCTGAGATACAAAATGAAGTCTCTTTTGCTGTTCAGCTAATCCTTACGCTGTCTTGGAGAAGAGATATGTTTTTGTCACTTCCTCATGCTGATAAGACTTGTATCAAAGTTGTGGGGGAATGAATTGCAATTTTTCAATTTAAGAGACTGCTCATATCAGCCCGAGTCTTAGTTAAACAAATCCCCTGTGAAACAAGAGATAAGGTGCAACATATTTGTGTATTAAATAGAAGAATTGTTTCCTGTGCTATATGCAGCAAATAAATATAATAAAATTTCTCCCAATGTTCATTGATAATAACTTCCTAAATAGCGCAATTAGTGCGATATCCAGCCAATTAGGCTGAAACAACTATTTGCTTTGGTCTGCACTTAACATTGATGATAAGTTGACAAAGATGTCTCAAGTGCTATCTCTAGAGCAATTCCTTTGATCTCCACACCATAATACTTTGCTGTCAGTATCTCTCAGGTTTTAGTCCCACCTACATTAATAGAGACACAGAACCACCACATAGTGTAGTCACAGCATCCACATGCTTTTCAAATGGAACTCACATTGTTGTCCATTTACTGGATTACACTTGTCTTAAATCTGTTTTTACACCACTCTATTATATCTTCATATGAGTTTTTCTAGCCTGATACAAATTAGTTTTAAAAAGGACAAATTGCTTCTGTATGTCCGAAGAACTTGGTGTTACTGTTTGCCAAAAAGATGCAGACAGAATCTGTTTTCCCTTCCCAAGGTAAGCAAGGGGTTCTCTCTGCTAGTGAGAGCAGGAGCCCAGGGCTCTGTCCCCAACTCAACTTCTTATTTCACATCGCAGAGTAGAATCTTACAATTCTCAAAAAAAAAGAGATACACTCCCCCCCCCCCCCCCCCCCCCCCCCCCCCCCCAAAAAAAACAACAAAAGAAAAATGCCATTAGATTTAAAGAGAATAAAGTTTAGAGAGCACAGAGTAAAAATTGTGTCACTACCACATGTTACTAGAACCCTCCTGGTTTTTCCCTGTCATCAGCAGTCAGGCAGCGAAGCCAACTGTATGATATGACAGCGAGGGGCTCACCTGCCTCTTTGTATCGGCTGGCGACAGGGAAATTATTACAGCTTCTTTGTGAAGCATCCAGCATTGTGTGCTGTCAGAGCCCAGGCACAGGGGCACACAAATCATTGTTCTGTTTCATTCTATTTCCCTTTATAGCACTTGGTTTCCCAGTAATAGTCTGGCTCTTCCATTTGAGTCTGAAATGAGAGCCTTCAAAGCAGCGAAGTATGTCAGGAAATTGTCGAAGGGGATGGACAGAAATAGTGTAGGTGCCTTCTAAAGGTACAGCCAGGGCAAGAAGATGTGCAAATTCAGGTGTCGTTCCCTTTGAATGTGATGTGGACAATTTTATTTTAATCCTCTGCTGAAAGGGCCCATGCACGTGTTAGTGGTCAGAGGTTTATGTGACCTTGAGAAGAGCAAAACACCAGAGCTCTGCAGCTTACACATGTGGAATGAAAATCTGTGAAACCTACCTCGGGTCTCTCCCTAAATCAACAATCAAAGCCAGCTATTGGTGCTTTTGGACCACTGAGTTCAGAGGGTAGAAGGCTATTTCCAGGATTTAACTTCTCAGAATGTATTGTTTTAAGAAGGGTTAAGAGAAAAAGAAGAGTTAAACACTGTTCCCTGTCGTGTAACAATCTCCCTGGGTGAAACAGGTAAGGCAGTGATAATTTTTTAGACTACCAGCAGTCTCCACTGCCCCTTCACTGTGAATGCTCTCAAGCAGTTAGCTGGAGTTGTGA
Source organism: Scolopax mira (assembly GCA_004320125.1). Lineage (NCBI taxonomy): Eukaryota > Metazoa > Chordata > Aves > Charadriiformes > Scolopacidae > Scolopax > Scolopax mira. The sequence continues at coordinate 22,528 of BJBW01007557.1, forward strand.
CATTTCAGACCCTGCCACTCTCTAGTTATAAGCTGGCTGGTCCTTGGCTCAGAGGTTTGTCACATAACCTTGTGCACTCATCTGGATAAAAGGACTTTGATCCTCATGGAGCAGAACTCACAGCGTTCAATTTCACACTTTTGATACAAATACAGAAGAGCAGCAACAGCCAAACTGCTATTTCCTTTGGAAAACGTGATTAAGTGTTTCCACCAGGGCTTTTTAGAGGAAGGAAGAACTAAAGAAAAGGAGCTGCAGTGATATTAATGCTTCAGTTGATGAGTTTGTAAAGCTGCTGAATGAGTCTGAGGCAAGAGGGACACGAGATTACCTAGGAAAACACCTGTTCAATAAGAATAAACCCTAGCTGTGTCCAGAGGACTAAATTTCACTAACAGCCAGATCAGTCTCCAGAATACAGCTAGCAAATGTATATTGGCCATCTTGTATGGAAAACTGAAGCTGTAGTTCCCAGCAAGTCCCCCAAACACCAGCAGACAAACCACCCAAAAATCACAGCACCTGGCAGGTCTCCCCTCTGTCATGGAACACATGGACCCAGGACTCAGGAGGCCACACAAAACCCCCAGTGAATAGACTGGCCCAGTACACTCTTATCATGGAGAACAAGATCTGTAAGAGCTGGAATTTTTGAACTTTATATTAATATGGACATCTTAGAAAAAAATATTTGAAGGAATTTCTGAGGAAAACATAGCATACACCGTATGAGGAAATCATACCAGATTTTCTCTGAATTCTAGTCCTGTTTACATGACAGTAACAGTACCTTGTGAAATGCAGTACCATAAGGTTTTATTATCATTCCATGCTGCTGCTTTTTCTCAGAAAGTAAAGCTGTGTTTGAAGTATGAGCAGGGCACAAAAACAGGAACGGGAATGATATGATACTTGGAGTTCATCCCATGACTGGGAGCTGAAGGAGGAAACTTTATGTTTGTTTCTCTAGTCGTAATTATAACACTCATTACAGGAAAGTAAGTAGTAGTGGAGGGACTTAGGAAAAGAGAAATTATAAGGCAAATTTTTTATTATCCTGGTGGCTTTCAAATACAGAGATTTCAGCAGGTACAACCTTAATTTCTAGTGAAATGGAACTGCTTTATCCATATTATCTTATTGCATCAAGTCTCCTGCAGATATCCATTGTGACCTTTACCAGTCTGATAATCCATGCCACTGAATGACACGGCATCCATCAGTTTCCTGGTAAATGCTGATCTAGCAAACGGGAACAGGCAGATGCCACCTCTGGCCTGAACCTTTTTTCACTTCACGAAAAGCAAAGGAGAAACAAAGAAACCCCCCAGCAGCACTGGGGCAGCACTGGTGAAAGGGCTGCACATGCTGGGAACTATTATCGTTACCGAGTTGTCTGACATGGCTCCAATACTGGTGGCAGGGACAATGAGCATTCAATAAATGAATGCTCTCCTAAACTGATTTGAAGACCAAAAGATCTTCGGGGCTGGGACTGCAGGCATGTTCACACCCAGCTGCAGGTAACCCCATGGATGTGCCTACGATGCCATATATGTACCCGCTATACATACCCAACCACCACCATGTGTGTACCCTGGGCCAGAGACCCCGCAGAACCCTTTGCACGTTTAGGGGCACAGTGCACAGATCGGGTAGAGCACCTTCTGCTCCCAGGGTCACCTCCAGCTTTTATCTCCTCACATTCACACTTACTTCTTAAGTACAAATCTGACCATTTATAATCTTATTAATGCTCCACCTGTAATTTACTCCCTTTACCTCTTAAGTTCAGTGGCAATTCTTTTGGGAAGTTTTTTAGCAGTTCTAGCCGAAAGCTGTTCAGAACTGGATGCAGTACTCCAGGCTTCTCTATCATGGACAACTGAAAGGGCTTCATTCTTTTTTTTAGGTTGGTGTGGGTCAATTTATTTATTTGAATGACTGCTGTATTCTTGAAGGACCGGATACTTGTTTTGAGACTTCCACTTTATGTGTTTTTTACGGATTAAATCTTTCACAGTTACCACAGTGTTATTTTTATTTATTTATATTTTCTTCTCATTTCCTGGATATTTAGAATAAACTGCTTTCCACAATCCCAGGAGAAAATCTTTCAAAGCTAATGACCTTGTTAAAGGTTCACTCATCACAGTAAAATGTCAAACAAGGTACTTTAAGGCAGTAGAACTGGATGGCAAATGTATCTTTACATTATTATTTAGACAAAAAAAAAAATCCAACAAACCCACACTTAGAGGTAGGTCTGTCGATTCCATGCATTTAAATGTCATTCATGTCCATTTCTTGGCATTTTGTGTCAGTTTGAATATAACAGAGACTCTACAACCTAAGTTAATGGAGCTGCTTTGGGAACTAAATACTCTTTTTACCTGGATTAATGTGCAAATGCAGACATTTTTCCTGAAAAATCCTCAGGATTAAGCTTTTAGTTTCTTTTTATAAAGCCGCTCACATCTTGGGGGATAGGTCTCAGCTAGCTAGTGTAATTATTAGTTTTCCCACCTAATGACCCAATGAGAACCAGACGTACAAACACTCACTCCAACACCCAGGTGTGCTTGGGAATTGACTTTCCAGTGTGCAGGTACTCACCTCTACCTGTGCCCAGGCACAGAGGTTTTCAGTGGGCATTTAGGAGAAAGAAAAAAGGAAGGATGGCAAAGCAGGTCTTTACAAATCCTCTGTTCTGTGGTGACCCTACTGCCCTGTTAATAGTTCAGATTATTTGTGCAATTTAGATGGCAAGCAACTATGGATCCAAACACCTTTACACTTTGCAGATCTTCAGGTTCAGAACTTTGTTACTTGAACCATCTCCAGACCTGAACGTAATTGAAGTTAGGTAGTAATTAAATTCCTCAGCATTGCATGCAAGTGTAATGTGTTAATAAAAAAGTAATTGCACCTTCATTGTTTCAGCAGGTTTGGCTTAATTACATGGCAGTTATATTTCTCTCTACTTATTCACTCTCAGCGAGGGCTCTCCTTACCATCTGCTGATATTTAATTAATATATGCTAAATGTCCTACTATATTATTAAATCTCATTTAGAAGTGTCCTTAGTATCTCAGTATAGGACTGCCTATATTGCAGGAGAATGAGCAGGGACCTTGCCTTGTATTTGAATAATTCAGATAAAAGAAGGCTCATTAATGAAAGAGAGGTGTTATCTTTCCCTCTAGAAATGAGCAAAAGGGGAGAACAATTATTCCAGAAATGTAATGAAAACCTGAAGATCTCCCAAAGGTAAAATTTATCTAAAAATCCTTATACACTACTAGATCTGACAGTCCTTCTGGCTGATGCAAGGCAACCCCACTACTAGTAACATTTGTGTTGCTCTACATCACAGGAGAAAACAACAGGTTCAAATTTAGATCTGTGAATAAAGTAGAGCTCCTTACACTCAGGGAACAGAAGATTTGCACTGGGACAGAACGTAAAGTAAGCCGGCCAGGATAAAGCTTGTGTTTCAGAAGATCACTTCCCTGACAGCTTTATTTTTTTCCCCTTTGTAAAATACCACCAAGTAGATTTTACATATATTATTGCATAACTCATCACACCAGTTAAAATATCCCTCCAAATGAAAAATGGATAAAAAATAGTGAGGTATAAATGTGACAGAATCAGGATATGAACTTAAGCCTCAGAAATGAACAAAATGGCCAAGATTTTCAAAATTGTCCATGGGTGAGAGGAAGAAAAGGAACTGAGCATCTAATCATATGGGAAGAGAACTAGAAATCTGAAGTCCATTATTTCATTGCTTTCACTGCTTCCTCCCCAATTGCTGTGTTTCTGCAGCAGAGGTCCAGCTGTCTCCAGCAGAACCAGGATTTCACACCTCAAAAGCCTCTACAATAATGTCTCGGTTTATCATCCAAGCAAGTAGGTTAATTATTTGTCATTATTAAGATCATGACACAGTTCTAGCATAAAAAGTCTTGCTTTGCCTGAGAAACTGTCTAAGCAGAACAGCTGTGGCAGGAAAACACCTGGACGATACGGGGACAAGACAGTAATTTAAACTTCCTCAGAATATAATAAAACAAAATTTTGCAAAACTAGAATTTAAACCAGAAACAGTGAAAAAGTCTAAACCAACTCCAATAACCTGCTTACTTCACAGTTTCCCTTTGGGACAGTGTTTAACAAAAGATATTAAAACCTGGAAGAGGTATGAATGCAAATACATTAACTTACAAAATTCTTTTTTCCATCTTTAAAAATACTGACTCTCACCTTTTTGTTAATAACTGCAGGTTTGCCTCATATTATTTTTGCCAAAGCTTTTGTGTAGCATATTTCACGCTGAATAAAGAAGGCAAGTGCTCCTAACCAATAAATATCATTTGCACACGAGAACAATTAAGAGGACTTGAAGTTGCCTCTACTTGTATCTTACAGGTCTGATACAAAAGTCATTGAGATGAATAGAAAAATTTCCACTGACTTCAGAAGGCTTCAGTTATCTCTGTATAAATAAATATAATTCCCAGTGCTTCATTTCCCCTTGAATGATTACACTTTTAATAAGTCATGCATTTAAAAAGGAAGGACGCAGAATTTTAATAAGTAACTTTTCTCGGTGCACCTTATGAAGAATGTAATTAGATAAACCTATTAATAGCTAAACTACAAAGTAGTGACACACTAAATGTCCCTTCAGACCACAACAGTTCCACACTTACAGACTATAGAAAGTTAATGGCCTTCAATGATCACAACAGAAGTGAATTCCATTTTGTTTGCATTTTAGCCAAACAGCAGTGGCTCTAACAGCCCAACCATGCTAATGCTGCTTAACCTTACATGGATATTTATAGTCTTACCTCTGTAGAATTCTCTCTAAACAGGTTTTGAAGCAGCTTCCACACTCCTGAGGCAAATTACAAATGAAATCCATGAAGAATTGGCAAGCAGCTTCCTACAACTCTGAGCATCTAATTATGTTACAATACCTTTCAGATGCCTTACACAAAATGATCTCTCTAATATTCAAGGAGTCGAGGCTGGGTAGAATTTCCCTGATGAGCTTCACTTGATATGCTTTGGGAGTCTCCGACATTGCACATTAATGCCGGAAACAGTTGTTGTTTTTTGTACTGCTTAATTCATTAATTTGTTTTACTTATGCACCTCCTACTCTCTAGTACTACAGCAACGTTTCATTTACAGATTTAAACCCTGGATATTGGTGACTGCTACAGTCAGTCAGTGGGCATTAATGCTAGCAGGAGAGTGACTTAGTGTACAGAAATATTGGCATGTTTAATTAAATCTTAACTCCTGCTGGTACCACAAAGTTCTCTTAAGAAGCAGTGGACAAATAATTGAGAAATAGCAGGATGGCACTGTATATAAATCACTGAAGAGAGATTCGGATTTTGATTCTAGTCGTGGTGTTGCTGCAGAGTAAATAGCCCAGAACCACATTGTTAAAAGAAAAGAAATTTAAAAGTACCTAGATGCTGTGGGAGCCTTATTCCAGTGCTAACAGTGACTCAGACATTTCAGATGCTATGCCTTTTTTTTTTTTTTTACTATTTACTGACTTAGCCCACCAACTGCAGAACAAGGTACCAGAGTTCAGTAGCCTTTAATACCGTGTGACGTTAGAGCAAAAGACATCTTGGATGGCATGCCAATGTCACCTGAAGGTTAAGGATGTGCAAAAATGAAAAGATAATTGGCTTTTATCTGCACTGTGCAGGGCATATATGTCCACAGGTCCAAGGTTTTCTAATATATCTCAACTGTGATCAGGGCAAATCCCACAAACAGGCTTCGGTGACTGCAGAAGCCACAGGTTGGATTAATCATACGAGCAAAGATGAGTTTATTGGTATTATCTACAGTAACAAAACCTGGGGGAAGAAAAAGTAGAACATAAAGACAATTATATCTAACAAGGTCTTTCACTTTTGTTTATGGGGATTCAGTGGATATTTAATTTTTGTTGCATAATTTGTTTATTGCTGGTTTTCACAAGTATCTTCATTTATCAGAAATCTACTTAAAAGCTGTTGGGGGTGATCTACTACTACAAAAGACATAGAACAGTTCCCAAAAGAAAAAGATCCCATTTATGACATTTCACAGACATTCTTACCCATTTTCATAAAGACAACTGGTTTTGAGAGAACACTTAAAAATAATAATCTTGATTTAATTATCTAATGTGAATGAAGAGATAAGGATTAGCAGCTGATTAAAATGCTTGCAGAAAATAGTTATGATTAAGTGAGGCAATCCTTCAAGAAATCTAAGGCTGCATCAGATAAATTTTGCTATGGAGATTGCTATGGAGAAGCATTCAGAAAGGCTTCTTGTACCCTTTTGTCAAGAGCTCGGATTTATGTAGGAATCCAATGGGATCTGACCTGCACTCACACAAAATGATAGTCTAGAGGACAAAATAAGACCTATTCCCCAGTCCTCTCCTCCGATATTTAATACCAGAGTGTAGACATTTAATAGCTTTTGCAGCTGCAATTGCAATGCAGAATTTTCCATAAGATATTTTATTAATTAATCTTATTTACTGACTCACTGAGCAAGTGCCCTCTAGCTTGCCCTATTCCAGCTTTAAGAGCGGCTTCACAAAGTTATTAGAAATTATACATTTTCTATTGCCCTTTCCCTGCATTTTCTTCATTACTCTGAGCAGACACAGAGACACTTTGTAGGGTGCTCCATGATGGGAATATTTCCCTGCTGCACAGACACTCTCATAATTGGAATATTACTTCTGAAGGTAAGCTGTGAAAGGCTATAGTCTGAGTGCCAGAAAGGCAACCTTGGTCACAAGCTGACCAGCAGATTTTACTGTCTGGCACCTCTTCAGAATTCTGTGGCATTTCTCTGGTTCCCAGCTCACACAGATGTTTCTTTTACAAACACTGACGATGGCTTAAGGCTCTGCTTCTTCTTATCTTCATACCTGAACTGACACAACAAAATTTATAAGCTCTCTTCACCTACTTCAGGGTCATACAAATTAACAGCAAATGCTGATGAAAATGGTTTTAGCTCATTTGGATGATTTTCTGGCAATTTAGTGCATACTGTTCTGCTGGCAGCCAGCAATAAGCCACTGGGCACCTTAATACCTGAACTCTGGAAAAGAACATGTCCACTCAACTCAGAAAACAACAGCTACAAAATCCCTTCCTTGGATCTAATGACATTTCTTTTGAAGGCCCGAATTGGACTGAATCCCACGATGCTGCACACCAAATATGGTATGAACACCTAATATGGTAAAGTATCTGGCTTCGAGGAGTTTGCCATCTAAGCAGATATGACAGACACCTGATAAGAGAATACATATACATAAGAAATCTTTAAAGAACATAACTGACCTGCCCAGTGCCACAGTGACCTAGGCACTCAGACTAGACATTTAGTTTGCATTTTCCAATTGCCAACCTACAGGATAAACAATATGAACATCAGGTACAAAATGCTGCCATTCTAACTTGATAACCTGGGGGCAAGGGATATTTACATGTATTTTGCACTGGTGAAGATGAAAACAGAAAATACAAGGCAATGAATAGTCAGATTCTTCCTTTTAGTATCATGTTGCTGCTGTAACTTGCAGAGAGAGGCAAATGAGAAAAACAAAACAGCTCTCATGGTAAAAGTCCTATATAATTTGGTAGGATTGAAGCTGACATGTGACAATGGAAACTAGTCACAAAAAAAATTGCTTTCTTCTAACACTAAAGAAACTATATTATGATAAGGAAACTAGTAGCTCTCCAGGAAACAATTCTTCCATTTCACTTCAAACTTCCCCAGCCTGAACTAAGCATTTTTTTTTTGTCTGAACAAACTGATTTTGTTTAGAGAAAGGAAGAAATGCAATAATATTTCTGCCATCTTTTCATGCTTTTTCCAGTTCTTCTCTCATTTCTCCTGCCTCACTTCCTATTACAATCATGTTTTCATAGAAGTTCATAATGAGTTTTTCACTTGAAGAAACATGGGACTTTGGCATATTTTGTCCTTCTGAAGAATCTTGTAAAATGTATTATAAATGCAGGTAGAAAACTTTATTCCTAATAAATAATTCTCTAGTCCTTCCTATTTCCTTATAGAATATTTGCTCTTACTTAGGTTTATATGCCTCTTGCACAGAAGAAGGGTTTAGTTTTAATTTGGCACCTCAACCCCCAGCCTCACTGTGTAAGGTGCCAGCTCAAATCCATCGTCTTCCATTAAGCCTCGCCAAAGCCCTGAAGAGCTGGTAAGTGCACCAATGGGTCCCTTGGGAAATGGGAGGGTGTTATTTGAATGTAATTCAGAGAGTCAGACAATCAGCCTCTCTGTCACCAGGCAAACAGTTTAGCTGTGAGTGATGCTCATGAGCAGCAATAATTTAATTGCAGGCTGAAATCCCCGCTTTCAATGGTCCTCCTGAGCTGAACTACGATGAAGCCGGGCTGCAGCCCAGGTGAGAACCATGCTTGGGCTTCTTCCTATGGTGTCAGAGTAACTCAGAACAAAGAAGCTGCTGCAGGCAATGCTCAGGGTTGAAAGCTCAGTCCAAACAGCAAATTAGCTTCTAGAGTAACGTCTTGCAGCTCTTGCAGTTAGTGGTCAACCTAATGCAGGGTTCTTCTGGCAACATTCCCTTCACATTCAGCATCAGAACCTCACTGGGAATGTCAGAGTTGCAGAGCTACACAGGAAAGCTTTCCAGCTGCCCTGAATCACACCTGCATGTGCAGCTGAAGGGGGAAGGGGGCTGCACAGCTGCAATTACTGAGTCCAGTCTGGAGATGGAACATGCCCTTACAGACATTATCTGAAGTGAATTGGTACCAACTGAACACTTTTCCAGCCTGCATATCCCCAGCCTTAACTCATTTTAATGTAATTTGGAAGATGCTTTAACATCAAACATATTGAACTTGTGCTTAATATCTTCACTCAATTGCATGAGAAGGTGGCAGGGTACTCATCTGTGCAGAATCCCAGGATCAAGGCCCTGGTTTCTATGATACCTCGAGTCCTTGCTACCCATGTAGAACCAACAGCATCCACAGAGATGGCATGGCACTCAGCCTTTTTTTATGTTGCAAATTAAATAGACATGCTTCACTGCTGCAGCTCAGCAAGCTGGAGTGAAAATTCACCCTTGAATGTACAAATCAATTTTGGTTTATATTTTGCTCCTGGATGCTGGGTATGACACTGACAAACACAGAGATGCCTGACAAGTATCTTTTAGAAAAGGGGAAGGATAAAATATGGTGGAGGGGGGAGAGGCAATTCCTCTGTGTTTTCATTTACAAGCTGTTTACTAAAACATCTAACATCCCCAGCATGCTCTGGTGATTGGCATTATCTGCAATGTGTGCAGAGCAGCTGGGCAGAGATGGTGCCTTCCCTTCACCCCCTCCCCAGTTCCATTTTCTTGTAGATGGCAAGCAAATGTCTTCCCTTTCAAAGAGTATTAAAAATCAGTAATGTAAGGGAGCAGAAAGACTAGCAGACTGGCCATTCATTCCCTATGAATCATCCTGCAATTTCTCAGTTTGACAATTGTGCCTCATATATTTTAATATCGGTTTTGAAAGAAGAAAGCAAGTCAATTCATTCCTTAACAGCTCCCTGTAATTTCAGCTCACTCTTTACTTATGTATGAAACCGACTTGGGTGAAAAAGGTTAGAGGCAGATGAATTTCAAGTTTCAGAGCTCAGGAAAGGCCAATAAAACGTGCAATAATCTTAATGTTTGGGTTTCACTGAGCTGCAAACACCTTTTATATTAACTGATAAAACACCACTAATGTTGCAACAGATGCTTTGAGTTTTAAGGAGATTTCCTGAACTCCTTTTGGGTTACCTGGCTACAAAACCTTCAATAAGCTCTTGGAAAGTGCCAGCACTGGCAGGCACAGCTGCACACTTCATCTGTCAAGCACAGGTTACCTCTTGGTCCTCCAGCCATAAGGGAACAAATGAATTATAAGAACAGTAAAAAACTTTCTGCGGGTTTTCTTGTTTCGGACCTGTTTCTGACCATGAGAGGTTCCATTTCTTATGAAATGGCTCTTTTCCTCTTCCAGGAAAAAAAACCAAACGACTTGATTTCACTGGAGAATGAAAGAGTGACTTGCTGGGACCGAGCACGCTGGCAAATCCGTAACATCTAGGATTATTTAATATTTTTATGCTAAGCACTCAAATGCACAACTCCCCTGAAAGGCCCAGTGCAAAAAGCCTGCTCCAAACACGTCTAATGCCCTGTTGTAACATTCAGTTCAGTAGAAAATACAGTCAAATTTGGTATCAAAGGCAGAATGAGTTACTTTGAGATTTTTCCATGAGATAGTTGGAATGCATTTTGGACTGGATCTCCTGCTGGTAAGTCAGCATAACTGAGCTAAACTCAATACAATTACACCCATTTCCTCTTGGAGAATACCTGAGGCATGAATCTCTCACAGGCTCTGAGCTAGCAATATCTGCATTTGCACTGTTATGGCGGAGTTTTTCCTGGTTATCATTCGTGACATTTATTTAAGTCATAATGAATTTGGCACAATATTTTGTTATTTTTCTCTCCTAAAGTTAAAACAAAAGCTCTCAGCCACTATGTGGCTGAGCACTAAATTGCTGTGCAGAATAAAGGAAGGGGTTTTGTTGATTTCACTGCTCTCCAAAGCAGACTAATGTCATTTGGATTAAATGAACCAGAAACTTTGCCTGCATTTACGCCATCATCCTGTGTTTTTCATGTTCCCACACCATTCTGAGTATCCCAATCTCAACGTGCCAGCATAAGTAATATTTATCATATGCAAAGCCCTTCCTTGGTTTGAATTTTTATGCAAATGCACTGATCAAAGTATCTAATACAGGGTTAAGATGTACCCTCCTTTCCTCTCCTTCCCACCCGTCACCTCCCACAGTTCCTTTACATGCTACATTCAGCAGCAGTGGGTCTGAAGAACAGCACTGCCAATCCTAGCACCATGAGGCTTTTCCATGGATCATAAAGAATGCTATAACAACAAGAAAAACAGCTTCCAGGAAGAGAAGGGGAGAGTTATGGAGGTGGTGGAGATAGAGATTCTCTCTTCTGCGAACTGCCAGCCACGCTGCCCTGCACATAAAGCAGGACGTAAGAAGAATATCAAAAATACCTGAAAGAATGGACATTCTCTTTTGATTCCCTACTTATACAATCAATTCAGAGATTAGAAAACATATATGAATTGTTTTTCACACTGCAAAATTTCTGCAAACAGATCAGAAGAGGAAAATTAGCAATATTAAATGCTACCTCTTAAGTAGGCTGAGCTCATTCATTGCCAAGCTACTAGCAATTCAGTTCAATGCCTGCAAGAGAGCTATCAATCACAAAAACACTTGCTTTTGTATCTGTGCTAAAATCCATACACTTCCACTCTATTTTCTGTTTTATTATATTTGAAGCCATAGTTCCATAGATCATCTGGATGTCTTTAGTGCAGCCATCATCATTTCATGAGATGAAATTACATACATAAAATCTCTACTCAGACTGCTCATCTACTGTAGTTATCTTACACACAGATCTACCTGCTAGGACAAAACTACAGAGGCCAAACTCTCCCCCTTTCTCTCTCTCCTCTTGGTCCCCACTAGCCCCAAGTGCTCTGTTTGCTGTCACATCATGTGGTCCAACGGTGACAGCCCACACCATCGCGTTATCCCTTCCCAGGTTAAATCTGAGATGTAGCCATTCACAACCAACTGCTGCTGTGTCCAGCGATATCTGACGGAGGCATCCGAGTCCTCAGTTCCTGGATAGAACATGCATCCCAGGTTCTACTCAATGAGGAATGTATTTCTAATCCTTACAACCTCACAGAAGTATTTAAAACACTGGCTAAGCACAACCAGTCTACAGGCTAAGAAAGCAAGTAAGAACTTTGCACTTGAAACAAGAGCGTATATAAAGTTCATAAACCATGGCTTTAAAATACCAGAGCTTGGTTAATGCTGCAGCCCTCATTAATTCAAATTTAGGGCCACTACTCAAATGCAATTTAGTGCAGATCAGCCAATTTAATAAATAACAACTGATAATTGGCACAATTACTCCTTCTCCTGTGTGTTTTAAGCTGAATTTGCACTGGAAAGTTCCAGATCACAGGGGTTTTTTCATTATTCTTGGAGTACACTCATGAGTGGGGAGGAGTTCAGGCAGATGATGCAGTGACTGAAGAGATGGCTAAAACCTGTATTTTAGGAAACAGGAACCTTCAAACAATACATCAATTTGGAACTGTCCACAGACAGCCACAACTTTAATTCATCATTTACTTCCTCAGGAAGAAAGAGTTTTCAAGACAGACAATTATGGATGAGCACAAGCAGTTGGTAATTGGGGTTAAAGATTGTGCAGGCAATTTGTTACCTACAAGTCTCTCTCTAGAGCTGATTATAATTGGAACTGCGTGAAATATTCTGGTCTCCTGAATTTATTGCACCTCTATTTTGGATTCAGAGGAGAAGGTTTCATCTAGGATGTACACACAGACAAGAAAGTGTAGCTGGATTCTAGCTAAAACAACTCTCCATTTTGAAAATCCACATTCACAACAAAGGACAGGAAAAATACACTAAAACAACCTTCAAATAAGTTTGCGCCCTCTTTGCTATGAGAGTCAAAACCCAACAGCATTTCTGTAACACATCTCTTCTTGATGACTGGAAAATGAAAGATCACAGTAATGCCTCCCCTTTACAGGGAGAGTGAGCTGACCCAGAGACAGCACCTGAGGTCACACACTCGGGGACACGAACTGAACCTGGGACTCTCGGGGTGGGAATTCCACCAGAGGGGCTCACTGCCCCCTCTTAAATTTCAGCTCTTGAGCAAGGCTACACCGGCTTCTCGCTTTAATTTTATAATCCTCCTTGAGCTACATTTTGCATGGAAATGCATTTTATGGATTTAATGCATTTTGGCAGAGCTTATTTCTCCCAGTGATGACAACACTGAGCATCAGGAATGAGCACCACTGATAAAACACTCTTTCTGGCCGAGCATATTGTTGGGATGCTGCATCTGGCCTGTGTGAATGGCATTCATTATAGCTGGTACACCAAGATAATGATATGCTGCAGCCAATTATGCCATTCACTTGCTTTCTTGCCAATTAGCTCTGCCTGTCTAGCTGGTTCCAGTAAGGATTGCTGCCAAGACTGAGGAAAGAAAAATTCTCTAGCCTTTGAGAATATGCATAATGCAGTTTCAGGCAGTTTTCAGCCACCTTCAGGAATCTCAGGGCATAGACAGATGATCACAATCACCAAGACCAAACTTCTTTGGAAAGCACCAGGTGAAGTGCATTTTATTTACAGTAAGTTGGTGCTATACTGCAAAGCAACAAATTCTTATTTAAATAGAGACTCCTTCATTTTCTCATGGCTATGTTCTAAAATGGACATGTATTTCTTTTGCAGTCAAAGCATGTTCTAGATACATTGTTAACAACAAATCCTTGGTACTATGATCATTTATATCTCCTATGAAGCAGTTGCCAGGCAAGGCTCTGTCCCAGTGCTGCTTAAACCATCTGTAGTGTAAACAGAAATTCAGAAAGTATCTCATATACATTTACAACTGTACCACCACAGGAACAGACACTATACATTCTTCCGTAATAAACTGACAGCAGCAATACAGCAACAGTTATCTTATTACAGAACTACACCATAATGCACTATTCAAAAACATATACACACTCATACACACACAGATGTATATATGAAAGAAAGAAGAGGAATAAATATAATTAGTGTACTCCATAACTTAATGACCATTAATTGTTTTTATAGCTGGGTGAGATAAATTAATACCACAGAGAGCCATAATCAAGCAAGCAAATTATCAACTGTGGGTGCTGAAAGGGCATCTCACTCACTGCTCCCCCAGTTACAACAGCCCATGGGGGGGAAACAGATTCCGCAAATACATCTTCCTGATGTGAAATCTTTGCATCTTGGTTATGCCCATCTGTAAAATGGGAATTAAAGTATGTTTCTTTTTTTCTGCTCTTTCTTCTCTCCTCTTTCTCTAATTCCTTCTCTAACCTCCCACTAGAGAATTCATTGCTCTTGCAAACTCTTTAGCATGAGACCTTTTTCTTAATATATACTTGAATGTATTAAAAGAACAGAGCTGTAAGGCTCACAGGAATACAAATAATAAAATTATGGTACAGAAAGAAGCAGCTTCTTGGTCTGAACCATTCTTAGAGACCAGATAAAATAGTGACATGAAAATTCAGATATTCCTCTTATGACAGCAAAAAACTGGTTGTAGACATACTCTAAAGGCTTAGCTGTGGTCAAATAATAATTTCCAGATCAATAAGCCTAATGCAATATTTATGCAGGCTCTATACTTTAATTTTGCCAAGATTGTAAGTTTAATTTAATATTATTCCTGCTGCGGGTGTTCAGAGGTAGGCAGTTAAAAGAATGAGTGTCCCTTTCAATCAGAGCTTGTAGAAAAAGGACTCAATTTACTGCAGCACAGCATAGTGACTGGGACATAAAAGGAGTATGACTTCAGATTATTCTAAAGGCTCAGTAAAATTTCAGAAGGGTGGCTAGGAATATCTATCTTTCAGTAGTGTTTTTAAAAATCTGACTTTGCTTCTAACATACCTGCTTTTTTGCCTCTTATTTTCTTCCTGCAGAAAATACTATGCTTACATACGCTTGTTTTTATTTTCCTCTACATAGATACGTATAGAACACCTTCCTTTTCCATTGACATTTTGTGAAATCTACCCTCATCCTTGAGAACTGAACAAAATCTAAGCAGCACTTGACATCCTCTAGACAGCTGTTGAGCAGAATCTTAATAGTTCACAGCATTAAATTTCACCAACTGGAATTTCTACCAGTTTTCACATAGGCAGCTGCTTCCTAATACTGTTTTTCTGGGTGGCAGTGTTACAGTCCCTTCCCTGACAGTTTTGATGAAACTCTATGACAGCTCTAGGTGTGCTGATCAAAGTATCTGTGGAATGAGGGATTAAGATTAAGGCAGATGAGGGTGAGAAGGGGAAAGGATATAATGCAAAGGTGGCTAAAGGTGAGGCCTCCCCAAGAATAACTCTGCAGTGAAGATGTATCTTAAGAAGTATAACATAACTATAATAAACACCTCAAATTCTACTAACAGCTAAGCAGTACTTAATAGTAATGACACAGTTCTGTGCATATTAAATTGAAGACATGTCACATATGTCTGTCACAGATGGACTGAAAGCACCTTAGTTTGACAGACCAGGAAAGAGGGATGGGTTATGTGAGATACCACGTTCTTTGTGATCCTTTTTGAAGGAAGAGAGAGAGAGACAGACAGAGAAGTGCTGTAGACAGAGAGATGTGAATAGGCATCATGAACAGAGAAAGAGACCGCATGGACAGCTAGAAAAATAAAACAAATACTTATAATGACAGCAGTATGAAAAACAGAAATTACAATATGCAAAATTCCAAATCAGTCCTTCACAACCTTGACCTCAGCATCTCAGTGCATGTATTTACTGAACTGAACTCCCATTGTCATTAAAAGCCTTTCTCCCCAGTAAGGCATCTCTTCCCAGTACTGTCTCATCTGCTACAGCACAAAAGTAGCAGTAACAATGTACGTACGGGGGGAAAAAAGAGAGATGAGTAATTGCGGTGGATGGAAAATTACAGGCAGATTAGCAAGATCACAGCAAGACCAATCATTTCTGTCACCAACAGAGAGAATTTTTTCAGGCAGAAGGGTAACAGGAGTTACTAGCTCTGTCACTGTTCTCTTCAGCAGGATACTGTTACCTGTCTTATGGCACCAAGAGTCTACCAGCATTTAAAAGTTATGTGCAATACATCTTTTTAAACTAATCAAGCTTCACTGCCCTAGCAATACGTTAAAGCATTTAAAGTCTGCCCAGAGTCAATAGTAATTACAGAAATTCATCATGGTTGCCAATCATGCAGTTCCAACCCAGGGTGCTTGTTATTGCTAAACTACAGTTTGTCAGCCTTGATTTATTTCTATAGGACACCAGCCCCTTGACAGCTGGAAGTGGGACCGCTTACAAGATTGGACAATAGGCGTTCCATGTGCTAGAAAATGTTTCCATCAGGTTTGGCTTTCTAAACAGGCACTGGGACCATTTTCAGACTCTGATTTTCTGCTACACAGGGGAGGATGCTATCGGGTCCTCTTAACCAAATGCAGTGCACAGAATAACCTTCAATGCATCTTCACTACATAGCAGATGTTAAATGAATGCCTCAGGTTACAGGAATTTCATTAAACGTGAGAATCGCACCTCTCTCTTATCAATATGAGCTCTGCCAATAAAGAGACAAGTCTTCCTAAGGGAAAATTCAGCCCCTGCTTGGCCAGGACTTTATTCTTCTCTTGACTCTCCCCTGAAGCCTTCAGACCAAACGCAGCAAGAATGATAAAAAGAAAGCGATACAAATCTCTGAGCATCTGTAAGGAAGGAAGGTCGGTCGGAAACGAGGGATAAGGATGTGGGCAAAGGCACTTAAAATAAATTAGAGCACTTCCCTAGAATCTTTTCTTTTGTATTTCACGAGGCAATGCCCTTGAGCTTAGGTTCCTGTAGCACCTTCACTTTCACACTGGGCTCAGTAACTTTATCTACTGGTTTAGAAACCCCATGCCTGACTCTGACCCTGTGCCAGCTTTATGCTTCTCTACACTCTGTGGTGTGGGCAGGGGACACACAGGGGCAGGGGGACTGAAAAGCCAGCAGCCCCTCAGGGCAGAGGGGACTGGATATTCTGAACCTCTGGCTTTTATTAAAGTGAAAAATAAGATGACGCAGGCAATTCAAAAGGAGTAAAAAAAGTTGCCTGTTTCAACTTCTATAGCAATAGTTGGAAAGCAAGACAAATATTTCCAAACTGATCTCTTTTTCTGTATTTTAAGTATTTAGATGAATATCTAAACTCAGATACAACATAGACCAAAACTATGAAACTGTTCATCCTTTGACCAAGTGGGAATCAAAGCTGCCTATGCTGCTGAAAATACACTTTCATGATGTTAAGATTCAGAGGTTCTTAAACTCTAAAGTTGAAAGGCAGCAGCATAATCATCTGGACAAATGTGTGGAATTAACAAAGGTCATAAAAGCTTCAATTCATTAATTTTTGTTTCTAGCTCAAAACTGCAGCATGAGCTATTTTTTTCTTAGAAAGATACAAGTCTTAATTTTAAAAGTAAAAATTATAGATAATTGACCTTGGCCCCATATAAAACTTTACCTCTGGTGACTGAACTTTCATTCATTTCTTTTTCTTTTGTTTTAATAAATTTAAGGCACATTTTCAGTAGTTGCTGATCATTTCCCCTCCTTTGTTATTAGATGCAATTAGGAATTACCCTCCTTTATAATGAGATGTAATTATGGTTTCTGTGATAGTGCAGCACCCAAGGCAATCTTCCTCTCACCCTTCTGTGTTTACAAGGCAAGTTTTTTCCAACTATTCCAGCTAAGGGCTGTTGGCCTTCTGGGGTCCTGCTGCAATTAGCTGTAAATGGCTGTGAATGAGGAACATGTATAATGACTAACCTTCCAAAGGCTCATAAAGTATTCAGCAACTCAATATTGCTTCAGGTAGTAATATTAATCCAAGTGTGCATCTGTTTTGTGTGTGTGTGAATTCGCATACAAGTACGCAAATAGGAATGATTCGGAAAGAAACTAAGCTACAAGCAGATTTTTAACAAATTATGCAACTACTTCTTTGCGAATTTAAAAACGTGCTTGAGGAGAGTGATGTAGGGTGTAGATTTCCATGGGCGTTTTTAATCTCACGGTTTGCTGAAGCCTACACGTGTTTTGCAATTAATGCAAGATTGGGTCTGAGAAAGTGTGATACCTGGTATATATCAGAGTTCACAAGACTATTGCAAATTATTTATTTTAATCAATCTATAATAGATATTGAACAGGAATAGGAGAGGAATTTTTATTTAATTGTGAATATTATTGCATGAATTCAGGATACTGATTTAGTCCAAAGTTTTTTTCTGAGTGAAATCCCTCCTCAGAGGCATTTCTTCTGGTCGCTGCTTCATCCATAGAACAGACTGGCATGATTAATCCAAACAAGAGGGATTAATTGGACAACCTTCTGTGTCCTGCAAGCAGCTCAGGGAATTGGCAAACTATTATCTGCTCAGATCCTCTATTTCATCACATGAATCACCCTGCCTTGAGCATCACTCTATATAAAGCAAAAATGGAGAGGCTGCAAAGTGTCTCTCCTTTTTATTTATTGTGAGCACTTCTCAAAATATGTATCCACTTTATTATTTTTTCCCCTTCCAGTCCAATTAGTCCATGTTCTCACAGCTGATTTTTCTTTGTAATTCACTTATTCTTAATTGGTATGGAGTTCTGAGCTGCACCAGTCCTGCAGAAATGAAATATCTGAAGAGCAGTTGAACTGTGTCTCTTTACGCCTCTATAATTTCTCTCACTTCAGGAAAAAAAAAGGTGATTACTGCCACAGATCAGTGGATGTGGAATGTGTTGGAAAACACACGGCATTTCTTATCGATGCATTTAAGCCAAGGGGTTAAATTCTGATTTACATTATCTACATTTGGAGCAATGCCAATTCCAACATTCTGATGGTAGTCACCAAATTGTGCAGGTGTGGGCAAATATCTGTACACAGTCACAGAAGGACAACAGCTTTCTAATGTTAAAATGGTTTAATCTTTTTGCTTGTTGTTTATGATGCGTTGGTATGGATTCAGTGATCAAATACCATTAACGACCACTGCTAGAAAGACCCTGTATAATATTTCAGCTTTACTCTAATATATAATCAATCAGTGAAGTTTACCCCATTCATCCCTGCAGTTCTGCTGTTACTAAAACTTACTGTCTGTGTTTTTGAGGTCTAGTCCAAAAAGGCTGGCTCTAACGTCCAATGAAATTAGCTGGAACCATTTTGCTTACTTTAGCGGGCATTACCTCAGGCAGTTAATCACATTCCTCCCAGCCACCAGAAACCCCATTTACCCTTCTTGATTCCTTTTCCTCAGTGGGTGAAGATACAGTCAATAGCATTATCTGCAAAGTGCATATTGTGTACATTAATCCAACTGCCAATGTTGCAAAAGGGTCAACTGCTTCGGAGAGAGCAAAGAATAAAGTAGTACACCATGGGCACAATTCTTTGGATTGCCAGCTCTGTGCAATAGATCACAGGGGATTTTCTGTAACTAGCTTGAAAAAGATACTGAACAGGAGGCAGAGTCCATTACTGACAGAAGAAAAGGCCTGTCAGAAAACCCCAGGCAGCGAGGATGTAGCTAAGATCAGTACAAGAGAAAGTTTCTGCAATCCATCAAGAGAACTGTGTGCAGGTGACCCAGGAATCACCTCACACCATTGTACTCTGCAGCAGGCAGTCCTTGTTGGAATTGCCCCTCTGGGCGATGAAAGCACTCTATGTGACACCTGCGAATTTGCCCTTTACTGCTGCAAACCCAAGCTGTTAAATATCACGCTCTTTTGGCTGTGATTTACTCTATTTATGGCCCTCCTTCCACCCAACCTTTCCTTATCACAAGGGATCAATTCTGGACATACAACAAAAGGCAACAATGGTTTTAATAAAAAACAGAAGGACAGGAAAGATTGATTTCTCCAATGAAGACAGACTGTAGCAATGGAGAAAAAGAAAGCAGGCAAACAAGAAAGAATAATATCAATAGAAAAGCACATTGGTGGCTATACCAACCCATGGGCACATTTATAGCAGATGAAACCAGCTGTGTTTTCTTAATAGCCCTTGTTTCTTCTGTATTCAACAACTCTTCTAATTTAAAGGTGGGTACCTAAAAATGTTCCTGAGGTTCCTCCATTTGACAAGAAACAACTCCAAGGAAAAAGTATAGTCCTCTAAGACTTGTAAGTCTCAATGCAGAAAAGCTAATTTCTCTTGTGACCTTGTGAAAGTCTTATTAAACTTCTGTGTTATTCTGCTTTAGATAAAATTCCAGACTTGGCAAAGTGCTATCAAAATAAGGCCCACTCAGAGCTCTGATTTACAGTATTTTGCAACACTGGTGAAAGAGATACATTATGTGTAATGAGAAGTGCCAAAAGCAAAAAAGAGCTCTGTTTATAACATGACTTTAAGGTAATCAGAAAAATTTCATGTTGACTTTCATTAAAAAAAGCAGGAACATCACGAGTCTTAAGTTACCATAAATAAACTGTAAGAATTACCTGTGAAATGCAGTCCTCTTTCAGTCCTTAGTTGCCCAGAAGCCCTGCAATACCAAGCAAGTGGAAATCAAGGTTGTTCCTATTTTGTCACATCTATCAGGTAGCTCATCAGGACCACGCTGTCTCCAGAGCCAGTGTTCAGCCTCCTTGCCATTTGTAATCATCTGCAAAACCAAAACATGTTCTCAAGCCAAATAAATCTTTAATAGCTGGAGTCAGAGATGTCATCTCAATGTGCACATAACTATGTCTAGAGCCCTCAGAAACCAGTGCTAGAAAACTGTAGAGAAGGGTGTAAGTCAGTCTTGGAATTTGCCACCGTTCATGTGAAATAAATGTGTTGCTCTGCAACATCGACATCAATGTAATTTTCAAAACAGCCCATGGCAAAATTTTCAAGAAAAATTAAACCAAATACCATACAAAGCTGCCTTTGGCAGGAGGCTTTTGATTTTATGTGTTTGAAAGAGCATTGCACTCCATGGAAGAGAAAGATGTAATACCTGCCAAAAGAAAATATCCTTGTTCCTTCCTCACAAACTCCATATAAGTGCACAAATTCATCCAAGGATGCGTCTTAATAAAACAATTTAATCAGCTCTAAAGAGACTGTGTTTGAATAATAAAAACAGGTTTATTTGAATTTTCTTTGTACAGAAGCAGCAGAGTCTAAGGGTTTCAGCAAGAAAATCTTAAATGCTTTGAATGCTGTGTATATTCTTGCAGACTTGAATTTCTTCTGCAGAAGAGGGTGGAGTACCGATTTTTCAGGCAGTATAGATGACATTCAGTTTTGTTGCAGAAAGGAAGTAAAGCTATGACCCTTAAAAAGGCACATAAAAATGGTGTTTGCTCTCTTTACTGAAGACAGATTTCATCCAATGGGAGTGCAGGTTCCTAAACCAAGGATATAGGATGTACGTCTGTGCATAAAACACCAATATTAACAGTTTCAAGGTTCTGTAAAAATATTAATTAGCATCATTTAAAGGGCAAAAATAACCCTAGTATAACTTGGGAAGAAAAAATTTTATAGAAGCTACGTTGACTTACACCAAGATTTGGCTCATATTTTTCTATGCAAAGCCAACAGTTTATCCTGAATGCAATGCCAATTTGGAAAAGAATGTATTTTTTCAGTTTCATAACAAAATTGCATCCTTTCTTTCAGTTACTGACTGACAATGTTTATACAAAAATGAACGTAATATGAGGCACAACAGTTTATTTATTGGAGTGGTGTCTAGTACTGCAAATAGTGACACAGTATTTTCCCTGCCCATCTTTATGGTGAGGGTCAAGTCCTCCTCTTGTTTGTACCACTAAATTCTACATTAGCTCCTGTGCTTTTCAAGAGAGTATTCCAGATTCCTATCGGTGAGCTTAAAAGGGAGTGTGGCCTCATCTCACTTGAGTATACATCAGTGATTTTGAAATTAATTTTCTATGAAATACAATCCATTGTAATGTCACATGTTGTACAATACAGAACACTAGGATGGGAAAGCAGTTTTAACAAGTGAAATTCAGAATTAATGTTATAATTGAGGAATACAAATGAAGTGTGATTCAGTCACTACGGAATCATTATTTTGGTAGTCACTGTGCAACTATCTACATCTCTCCATTACCCAGTTACAAAGTACAAACTCTGAAGGACTCAAAGCCTTTTTAGAAAACCAATTTGTGTAAAAGCAAGGTAGAAAAGCTTAAAAAAACCCTTGCTATTCAAAGCATGAATGCCCCCTCAACCTAGTACTTCTATTGAATTTATAGACTGTTCTTATGAATACATGTCGGTCACTCTGGCACGCTGGTAGGTTAAGGGTTCTCCCATCTATTGATCTCAGCACAATAAGGAGTAATCAGAGCCACTGAAATTTGATTTTTATGTGATGGAAATGTGCTGAATCATAGCTTATTGTTACACCCGTGTGTTACAGAAACATTTATAAAACAGAGGTGGGGGAGGGCTAAATCAAATCACATTCAATGCATGTGGGATAAATGTCTTTAGAAGACACTGAAGGGTCATCAAAAAAACTCTCTATAGAGAAAGAAGCCCTAAAATAAAACCCCAAACCCTTGGGAGTAGCAGACAGACAGTCAAAATCATGGAAATGAAAGCCTAACTTTTAATTTCTAAATTTCTAAAGAACATTCATAGAGTTATAAATGTATATGTGAATGACATTATCTCAAGAAGACATAATTACCCGTTTTAGAGTTGCGGTTGTTTACATTGATGAATATGGTTTATTTTAAGTCCCATTCTAGAAAGAGGTTATGAGCTCAGCTCTCATTCCCAGAAAAAAAGAGCTGAAGGTGTTTGGCAATTTGCAAATTCAGGCCAAAGAGAGAGAATAATTGATGGTAATGCTTGATACAAAGAATTTACTAGTGTAAGATCACGATAGCAACTTCTGCAGTGAGTGCCACCACATAATGAGGAAAACAAATTTCAACCCAAATGCACAATGAAATTATTTAAACATCTCATGTCTGTTCCTACTATGATAAATGCTATATATATGCCAGTAAATTGTGCAGAGGGCTTTCATTTATATTGGGATACACAAAATCTATCCAAGGCCATCTGCACAAAGGTTTCAGGAGCTGAATACACATCACTGAAACAGTTAAGGGCAGGTGACATCATCAGCGAGGAGGTGACGGATTTGTAAGGCACACTGTGTATTTCATGACGTAGAGGAATCAGCAAGTGGGTAAGCAGCCAGGCACACGGTGTGTGTTTATGAATTATATGAATTATACAAACCTGTGCGTATATAAGACAGGCACCTGTATAGGAGAGAGGGGTGCGATGGTTTGTCCGTGTAGATAGATTTAGTTACCGGTATAAATCAAATATAACTCACTTTGACAAAATCAGATCACTATGAAAAAAAGTTAGCAAATGCAGAATATCACCAAAACTAAATGAGCCTTGGTCTTATGCGACAACTAAGTTTTTCTTTTCCTCTAAGAACTTAAAAATTCATATAGTATTTCAAACAAGTTCTCCGTTTTAAAATGTAAAAGTACAAATAGTATCTGATTCTTCATTATTTACTCACTGATTCTGTTTTTCCCTGAGCTAGGTTAGGGTGTATAAATACTTCATGAGAACTTTATTTATATAGTCTCAAATAAAGTGAAGCTTCAAACCCAGAAATATTAACTCTGGGATCCTCTGGTATAATAATTGGTTGCCTGTAAGTATAAAAGTTACTTGAAAAGTACATAAACATATCATAAAATACAATTCAAGTTAAAATGAAAAATTTAGATTTTAAAAGTTGAAGGCAAACATACTAAAAAAACCAATAAGCTCAGTCACATCTAAGAATAACAAAAATAATAGTGGCTTTCCTTTGTGCCAGAAAGACTGACAAACGTGATCAGCTATAGCAGGACTTGAAAATCATTCTGGGTGACAGAGAAGATGAATATTATTGTTAATATTGTTGTTGTGATTATTTATTAGTGGAGGTATCACAATGACACTGTGTAAATTAAGTTCTGCTAATTAGCTGCTATTTTTCACCCTTGAGATGGCATCATTTCAGAAATTGCTAACAAGAAAACTAATTAATGTCAACTTAGCTTAGATGATGGTTTCTGTGGTCTGGATATCTAGACCGCAGGGCTAGATTTGGAGGGGCCAGATCCGGATCCTCCAAGTTGTTTCACAAGGGTCACATATTCTCAGTATCCAAGGGGTAAAGGAAGATGCACAATGGTCAGATCATCTCACAGATCTCCCAACGCTGGCACTTACCTTGGACTGAACTCCTGGAACAGTTACAATGCCATCTATACTCTTTGCAGTCTGATGAGGCTGCTTTGTCGGCTGCTCTTTGGATCAAACCACTCAAGGGAAGTGTGACAGTCACTCAGGGTAGCCACCACGGTGAGCAGCTGGACTGAAGCACTGAGAAGGAAAGAGAAGGACAGGAAATTCAGAGGACTGACACTTGGCCAGGAACACAGTGCCACAGACTCCCAGTAGCAACCCCTTTTAATGCCCGTGATTCGCACAATAACTCATTTCTCCAAGTCCGTTATTAACTCTGAGGAAGACAAGTAAAGCATGCTATCAGCATACTGCCTTGACTTTGACTGCCTTGACTTTGGCTGCCTTTCTAGCGAGCAATAAAACAGCAGAATGAGTGAGATAAACCTGAGAGACACCCCGAACTCAGCAGCAGGAATCCAAACCCACAGCTCGTACTGGCGGTGTACCCAGATGCTCTCGTGTCCCTCACCCAAACCACGCTCCAGACGGGTCAGCTGCACCGGTTCCTACTGAACGGAGCGGCCGAGGTCTGCAAAGCAGCTGGAGATGTCCTTTCACTAACTCGGTGCACCTTTTCTGTAGAAAAGTACTCCTCACTATTTCTTGAGAGTATTTACTATACATTTTGTGCGACTACAACCCCAACACAAAAACATCAGTCTATTTCTTTTTTTTGGAGGGATATAATGAACACAGCTCTATTTAGCTGCAAAAATAGCTTAAAATTAAAAGAGGTGGGTGTTAGCATTTTTGTCTCTTACAAAACGATTATGAAATTAAGGCCTTTATTTGATAACAGACAATACCTTGGAAGGTGAATTTGAACATGACTTGAAGTAAAGACAGACTCTGTGGATTTGACTGTAAAACTAGTTAGTATATGTAAACTGGAGTAGACTGCTGTGGAGATCAGCCCTCCCTCTTCACTGCAGGGAGGGAGCAGCCTGAGGGGAAATCCATGCAACAGGCTAAGGGATGAATGCAGCCTTGAGATCACTTCTAAGCCAGCCTTAAACTACTATATTATTCTCAAGAATTATGTAAACTCAGAATAAATCATCACATTTCTCCTTCTTTTATCCCCCAAACACAAAATCATTGTCACATTGTGCTCCTGGTGAGCTCTGAACCTGCTGCTGTTGTCTGAGGCCTGCTCTTGCCAGTCAGCGGCTCCAGAGCGGCACTGAAAATCGTTGAAGCCTGAAGTACCCAACTAACTCTGAGGGGAAAAAAAAATTAAAAATAGACATTTCTGCCTTAGAGTGCTCTCTGGGGACTCTCCTTGCTTGAGGGAAGTGAACCCAGCTCAGGACAGGAACCCTAGACTTGCCTGTGAGGCTGAGAAGAGGCAGCAGCAGCCACAGCAGAAGCTTCTGGAACCGAAGGTGTGAGGAGAACCTGAGGTGAGACAGCCCCACTCGACCAAAGGCAAGAAGGGCTCCATCCCCATTGGCTGGGAGAAGGCGGTATTCATCCCCATTGGCTGGGGCAGGCTGGGGAGGCGGGCTCAAGCTGTACCTCATCTCCCCAAGCACTGAGGGGCTCATGGCGGCCTCTGCCTCTCCCAGCCCTCAGCCTTTCAACAGCCGTAACTTCATGCACAGTATGCTCCGTTTAACCACTCTCATGTTTAATGCACCATTCCCTTCTAAAGCCCACTGTTAACTTTTAAAAACAGGCTGACATTTTTATAATGACCATTGTCTCGTCCAGCCGCAGTTGGTGTGAGGCGCTACCACCAGCGCCAAAGATGGCACCACAGGGAGGGCTCGCTCCTCTGCTTTGTTTTTGTGAGATTAGATAATGGATTGTGCTCTTCCCAGGAGCGAGTCACAGCCCATCAAGACAATTGCTCCAGCTTCAAAGGGCTTTGTAGAAAGAAATCCCGTGTATTGATCTGTTGAGCAAAACAGGGCTTTCAGCATGGAGAGCTGCAGATTTCCTGAACAATTTTCAAAGGGACAAGAGAACAGCCCAACTTTGAAGGCATTTGTGGAAAGGCTGCTGCTCCAGCACTCCCCGTCTCCAGCCAGTTTTGCAAAATTTTCCTTTTGAGTCTGTTCTTTGGAAGTAGCAAGAAACACTTCTCCCCTCCTTTTGGAAACAGCAGTTATTAAGTAGGTTAGAAATTTATTAATAAGCCACAATTGAAAATACAAATGGCAATTGCTTGTTATTTTGTTGCCTTATAGGAAAATAAAAAAGCAGAAAAAATTACTTATTCTTACTTCTTTGTCTGGGGAATACATAGGACTAGACTCTAGTAAATACATCCGCATTTACTTCAAGCCACAATTTTGCCAGTCTACCTCTTCATGCCACTAGAAAAGCAACAGAAGTTTCTCAAATAAACATGAGCATGAAAGTCCGACCTTAGATGCCTTCTCCTTTTTTAGGCATTAAAATTCATACCTCTTCAGAGGCCTGAACACATCTCCTATTGCATTATTATTACCAAAATTATGTGAACTTCATTCTTTGGACCAACCCCTTCACAAAGCATTGAATTTCACCTCAGGTTGCCCAACAGGTTAAATACATTCTGGTATTTTATTGTCAAACAGTCTTGTTTGTATTCTCTTTCTTGAGAGCGTGCAAGCTGACCTCTGGCATCCGGCGTGCGTCGGGAGAGAACACAGGTGTTCTGTGCTCAATGGAAACAACTGGAACCCCTCAATTCAATTGTCTCTGGTATAACTGTTTTCCTTTAAAAATTAAGTTGGCTGGAAACACACAGTAAATGGATGTAAATTATTTAATTCCTATTTTAATCTCTGTTTTCTTAAATTTGTAGTGTTCTCTTCCCTCCTCAACACCTCCTTAAAAACAAAAAAAAAAGCACACAAGAACCACAACCAAAAAAACCCAAGTAGGTATCAAGACTGTTAATAATTGATGAAGCATTTGTAAACCCTTAGCAAATGAACAGTCAAGCGACACATGAATAAAACATTTGAAAAAAAGTCTCTGTCTGACAGCTAACAGCATTCTGAAGCGGAGCATAAAATATACAGGTATTATTTTAAAACAGCCTGCGTGAGATGTGAAAAACAAGATTGGGGGAGGAGATGGATCTCTGCTCCGTTTGTGTGCAGGGCAGGTTGGGTGGAAGGTGCTTATTCTGACATCTCTTCCCCAGTCTCAGCAGCCAGTGTTGGTACCACAGCCCTTCAGGACCCCCCCAGTATGAACTTTCTGCGCTGCTGGTTCTTAATAGCTGCATGATTTAGACATTCCCTACCACTGATGCTATACTGATACAAAGGCTCTTTTGTTGACATTATTTACTACTCACAATTTACTGTTGTAGTATTATGATGTTAGTACTATTACGGAATCACAGAACCATGGAATGGCAGTGGTTATTTCATCAAAGTACTATTTCACCATAACTCTTTTGCATTGCCAAACAGGCACAAATCTCTACATCTGCTTCTTCCTACCATGGCACAGTTAGAGCAAAAGACACAATAACAATACTGCATGCATGAAATGCAGAATGCAGTGACTAACATAAAGGTCTGGAATTGACACGAAACAGACCTAAATGTTATCTTACAAAAAGATCCCACCTTGCTCATTCCTTCCATCAAAAAAATGGGACATTTCACTGCATCGGATTCTAAACAAAAAGATAAGAGGAAGCATCAGCTCTCAGAAAATGGCCTTAAGATTCCATCATACTGTCAATGAGAGAAGATTTAATTAATTTGTTTTACCTGTCTCAGCTCATACTAGACAAACATAAGAAGGATTTTAGTGACGAATATTAAATGTGGAGTTTTAAAAAGAAATTACTGCATAATATCAACCATGCTGGTTTCAACAGACAGAAGTCAATGAAAAATCCAATTTCTAAACTCCTCCATTCCTGAGTTCAGAGAAGGGATGGATGCTGAAATGTACATTTAAAGCAGAAAATCAGTGGCTTTACAATGGGAAGATGCATCACACAGGAATTATGATGCTATTTTACTAAATAAAAAGGCATCTTTTGGTTGGCTTTTTAAAAATGGATAATAATGATGTTTAGATGTAGCCTGCAGAGTATGAAGAAAGGCATTGGGAGATCCACACGCACATTTCTGTTGAGAATCTCTGCAGCCTCACAGCGCAGGATTATCACTGCTGTTTCCTCTAAAAGGTCATCAGAAGCTCACAAGGTGGTGCTTCCATTACACACCAGTTATACTCCTTCCTTTTTGCATTTCCATTTGCAAGTTATAGATTTCCTATACATTTCAATTACAGTCCTCCCCCTACCTCAGTTAAATACGTTGCTGGGGTAACAAAGGTTTAACAGAGCGACAGCAGAAATAATTGCTTATTTGATAAGTAGTGTCTTTCAGCAGGGGAATTAGATTTGATTTTGGCAGGGCAGGGTTTGCAAAGGGAAGGGAGATGTGGGGAGCAAAAGGGGGAAGAAGTGACTGAGCTCCGTGCAGTTTTGATCCCAAGTCAGAAACCGGGTTAGCTGCCAAAGGTGCTCTGAGGGAAAGTTACCACAAAGGAATAAAAGGAGGGAAGAAGAAAAGCATCTCCCTCACTCAGGAATGTTTGTACATTTTAAATGGCAGTTTGAAATGTTAGGCAGATAACGTTTGACTGAATCTTGCATTATTATTTTTGTACTTCAGATCTAATGCAAAAAGGCTGGTGAGGAGAATGTCCTGATGATCCTGTCATTAGAGTCACTGGATCACACACTTAAAGACTTGTCATTCTAATACAGAGCAGCTAGAGAGACAGGATAATAAATATCTAACGCTCAGTTCTGCTTTCTAAAGCACTCAAATACATTTTTCATGTAGATTTTATTGTTTAATATCAAGTTGGGAGAAAGGTTTATGCACCATTAGACAAGCAGATCATGACAATTTTTTTAACCGGGCCGACCAAAGGCAGGTTCCCCGTTCTGCTGAGGGAACTGATTGGAGCAGACAGTTAATGGCAGGTCTGTCTTAATTGGAGTAACTGAACTTCCACAAACTAATTGTATGCAAACATTTTTCCCCCACTTATTTTATTGTAGTTACAAATCTTGCCAACCTTTGTTATATTGCACAGCATCTCACAACACTAGACAGAAGGAGAGGTGGTGTTAATATATAGTATTATGGTATTTTGTATTTGTATGATGGCAGCACCAGGAGATGCTCTATGAGAAACCCTAGATGCTACTATAATACAAAGGAATGCTACAATAATCCCAAGGAACTTCCTTACAAAAGGATCATGTTATGGGTTAAATTAATACATTATGGACATAATAAAATTATATATAATTTATACATAAAATATATGTAAATATATTTTTAAATAAAATAATTCTAGGAGAAATCCTAGATGCTAGTTATTTCATACCCTAAAGAAACTTTTAAAAACGTCATGGTTTGTATTTTAAACTGATTAGGAACGTCAGGACTTTAGCCAGCGTAGGCAGGGCTGAGGTGGGACTGCTGACAGAGCTTTGCAGGAAGGATTTCCCTCCGTGTGTACTTCATCACCCCAAGCACTCCATACACTCCCTGCTCTTGACTTATTTTTTTTCATTCCCCCTTCACAGGCATTGAGTGCTACTGGGTTTTAGATCAGTATTTTAGTTCAGATAAGGAGGGTGCTTTTGAAGTAAACTGCCCGATCATCCCTATTTCCTGCACTTTGGTTGACACGTGGAGTGGTCTCAGAGTGTCTAAACTAGATTGGTTACAAAAGCCTTCCTCTTCTGTCTGGGAAGACTGGAGATAAGATGCAGTTTATAGATTGAGAAAGAGGAGAGTAGAGCAATATAATCCAGACAGCCTGACTTCTATAGAACAGGCCAGCAAATGTCACCAGACAGTTTCCCTGTAAACCAGATAACTTTTTGATGAACTGCCTCTGAGACAGACATATCCTTTCTATTTAAAGAATGCAGGTACCAATTAACCACACCATCTCTACATAAATTATTCAGGTCACTCATTATCCTCACTGTTAAAAAAAAAAAAGAAAATGACAAAAGAGACTGTTGATCCCACAAATTATTTCTGCAGGACTGGGAGTAAGGGCAGTTCCAGTATCCCTGTCCCTTGGCCATACAGAGTCTGTGGCCATTTCCAGCTGGGCACATCCAGTGTGGTCCCACCAATGTCCCCAAAGTTCCTGTGCGTTTACCCTCCATGTAACTGAGCAAACTCCAGCCCCAAACCTCCTTTTGTCTCCAGTGCCACTGAAAGCATGATTCCCTCTCCAGGCAGTTTCTCAGTGACCATTTACTAATGCAATATTGTACAATTAGCAGTTGTCCCGTTACATATTCAGAAAAGGCAGGAAGCAGGTGTAAATCTCTGGTTTCATCTCCATCAATATTTCTGTCCCTGTCTGTCTCTTTAATTGCTATTGATTGCAGAAGGTATTTTTTCATTGAGGCATGAGGTAAAGTGATATTGATTACAGTAAATGAACTTTTCTGTAGTCTGAGTCAATTGGGAAGGCGCAGAGAGAAAACGGCAAGAATGTTTACCTTGCACACGAGTAAAATTCCTCTTTGCAAACTCTTGACTAAGGGACTGTGTGAAGTAAACCCCCATTTCTTCTGTTTAATGCAAAAAAAGTCAAGCTGCTGTGACTTTGGGCAGAGTGAAAATCAGCTTCATTTGCTCGATGTATTGAAATAGAAGAGAATGAAATTAGAACAAAGACAGATTTAACTTTTAATCCCTCACGTAAGGAGCTTTTGCCATGTAATTTTTTATCACAACTGCGTATTTCATTCTGGGGAAATAACGGTAGGAAAACTATCAGCAACATACTTGTTTTTATATATCTGTTGGGACCTAGTGCCACCTTCAACTTGGCTTGTGACTGACGAAGTGCAAGGATGTAGGCACCTGCTACAACTCACCGCTGTGCTGGAAACATTCAGGATGCAGAGAACATTCCTTCCTATTTCCATGCACTTACGATGTACAGCCACATCACTCCCCTCACAGCTGCACACAAGCCTCGTTAATTTGAGCTTTTTGTAAACTAAAAAAAACCAGCATTCCTTGGATCAAAAGTAACATGACATAGTAATTTATTTAACAGCACCATCTAAACATCCGAGGTGAGGGCTTTATTCTGTTGGGTACTGTACAAACCCATAATGAAAGCTTGCAGCCAAATGGCAGAAAGAAAAGCATCTTCTCCCTTTTTCACATTAGCTAAAGTAAGGAGGAAAAATGACGTAATTCAGTATCCATGAAATGATGTACTTTGTCCCTCAGTGACAGTGCCCCTCAACTGGTGAGTGCAGCTCAGTCTGTGTCTAGAATTGGCCACGGCCTCCTGAGCCCTGTGGCCACGCCAGAGGTCTCTGGGAAGATACGATCCCTCTTACCTTCCAAGGCTTAATGCAGGAAGGGCATTGAAGTTCAGTCTTTACACATTTGATTAAGTCTCATCCTTTTAGAACTGTGCCAATACACTCAATAAACACTCCTCACAGTTTCACCTTAATCCCTATGAAGCTATTTGCTGAAAGGGTGACTTCATTCATGGTTTTAAGTGCCCTCTATGTTATTTTTCTCAGAGACTGTTTTTAATAGCACCTATTTGCTTACTGATTAATCATTGCATTTCAGTGCAGAATCCATAGTATAGATGTAGCAATGGGAAAAACCCATCTTCATTACAGTGTCCTTGCTACACTGATTTACTGTAAAACAATAACGCAGGCAATGAGATTACTCCATATAATTAACCAAATCCTTATAATCCAAATCCATATAATCCTTATAATTGTGTTATACAGCACGAGCTGACACGCGTCAAGACAGTAACAACTGACACATCCTGTACTTCAGTTATATTCTAAGTTCTTCAGTTATATTCTAAGTTCTTCAGGTGAGGCAGTATCTCTTGGGAACCCCCTGCCTTATTTTGCGAGTGCTGGGAGGGAGCTGGTGGGAATCAGTCTCCCCAGCTTCACATTTTTGAAGAATCAAATCACTTCCTTTCCCTAATAGATTACTGTCCCCTCGATCAGGCCCCTGTATTTACATTCAATAACATTCTCTCCTTCCAGAGGCTCTGTGGAGACTTTCTTTTTTTTTTTATGGAAACATCAATAGTTTCCACCTCTCTCTGGACTCATTTAGTTTGTTTACAAAACACTATCAAATGTTGGTATCTCATCTGTGATTCATTTCCTGACATTTAATTATTGTTCCGTAAATCACTTATCTGAGGAAAAGAAAAAGTCTAAGGAAATTTTTAAAATATTGGTGACATTATAATTATTTTTCATTTAATATTATGGAACTCGTTGGTGCTGTTAAAGAGAACCTGAACAGAAAACATTACAAATATATCTCTTAAATGTTTGCTGCAGCTAGAGGAATGGAGGATTTATAAGGAGGCTTAGAAGTGTATTTATATGGAATGTACTAATCACACAATTATATTTTATAATGTCTTTCATCCAAGTGGATCTTACTGCACTGTGAAGATGATGTCTTGAATTCACCAGTCTCTTTGCTCCTTATGTACTTTTTACACTATTGCAGAATGAATTGCACATGAGTGACAAATAAGACACTTTCAGATAAACATAAGCCCTTGAAAAAAATGGGCAAAGCCTGTTTTCTTTATTGCTTTCCTAAACTGGAAAATGCAGAATTCTATTTTGGTCCTCACTACGTGCTTACTTTGCACGGGGAAAATAGAGTGAATCACCAATTTGGGCAAAAACAATGGCCAAATCCTTCGGAGCTGTAATACAGGTGGAGGGCAGGACACTTCCCCGCCTGAGGATATTACAGAATTATTCTGGAGGAAGGAGCAGAATGACACCCTGATTTGGAAATAAGGGAAGTTAAAGGATCTCTGACAAGCAGCAACTCTTGCTTTTGGTACCATTAACTCATGTGAAAACTGGGATGGAATTTTCAACGAGGGAAAAATGAGTCAATTTGAGTGAAACTCGTTTTTTCATAATGGCTCAGAAATTCACTTTGGATATAAAGAATAATAAAACTTAATATTTAGCACTTACAGATTAATTTCAAACTATATTGCTATTTTTCTCTGTTTTGTCATCTCACATCTAAGTGCTTCTGGTCTTCTTGTAAACACATAGATTAGAAAAATGATGCGAGGATGAAAGTTCTCCTTTCTCCTGCTGAATGATGATTCAGCAGGAATTATTTTTGCATCTGGAAAATATGGAAGGATAAGGAAATTGCTGCACTATCTTTATTTTTAATCCTGATAGGCTAGAGGACATCCAAAATTGAAATGTTTACCTGCCTGTCTATAGCCTCGGGATGTCACCTGCCTGAAAAACCAGAAGAACCATCAGAGTAAGGAAGACACCGTATGTGAGTTGCCTTTTTGGAAATCAAAGTCCAGGACAAACTACTGGGTATTTTCTTCCCTTCTGCATTCATCAAGGCTGCAGACTGAGTATAAAGAACTAGCCTTTAGGGCATAATTATACAAAGAAAATCAAACATTAGGAAAAGTAGTTTGCAGGTTTTTTCTTATTTGACTATCATTAAGTGAAGTGAGAGTGAAAGATGTAAATAACTTGACTAATTTATAATCACTATGAAAATTCAGTGCCAGAAGGAAAATTCCTTTGAGAGTGCGTTTCAGTACTATGTCAAATTATGTTTTGAGTCCAATATTGGGGTTTTCAATTATTCCTAGAAGGGCAGAGAGATAAGATAGCTTGTAAACATGCAAACCACACCATCACATCAATGTAACTACCAATATCCGTGGGGATTAAGTCTGTCCTCACCTGCTGTAAGTTGAATACTCCAGCTACAGGCAAACTTCAATCACTCCTCAAAGTTTTCCCTTCAAAATATTTCACTTATAATGATATTTGCTCTTCTGTGATACCTTTCATCTAAGATCTTAAAGTGCTTTGCAGGCATTAATTAATTAAGTCTCAAACTGCACCTGGGAATCAGGGAAGCTTTTACAACCATTTCATGGAGCAGTTAAATGGTTTGTACAAAATCACACAAAATGATCCCAACCACAGCTCCGTGGCCATTGGCACCGAAGGTATGTTCTGTCAGATGAACCCACTGCTATTATTTTTACTTGGATCGGCCGTGACTGATTTTCAAAACACCAGAGTACATAATACTGAGTTTCTGCCAGCTCTGCACTTTTTGGGACAGCTTTATGCCATTTGCAAGATGACTGGCTGTACTTGATACAGAATAAAGCATTTGGGGAACAGAGGGAAGAGCCTTCTCTTCTGTAGCAGAAGGTTCATAACCAACGTGCGCAGCAAATTAAGGGTCTCGTTTCATTCCCTCTACTGAGCTTTACAAAATGAGGAGTCAGAAAATAGCAACGTAATGACTGCGCCAGATCCACAGCCCCTGAAGTCCATGGAAACATTGATTTTAAAAGATACAGTGCCCAAACATCCCAGATTCACACATGGGCCCCACACATCACTTGTTATAAGAAAGGAGCTTACAGCCCTGTTCTTTTATCACACAAGGTATGGATTACATAGAGGAAAAGTACAGAGCAGAGCCATGCATCTTGCTTCAAATTTTAAACCTGAAATTGATTTTTTTTTCCAAGTCTCTTACACTATTTCTAGAAAAGCATAACCTGAAAACAGGAGTGACAGTATCGTTCTGACATGGTATAAATCTAAAGCAAATCCTTTGGCTCCATCGCCTTCAGAAGGGATGGTTGAACAGAGGCACCTAATTTGATACAACCTGAGCTAAGTTTAAGCACCAGTGAGAGTGCTCAAACTGCAGGTTATGGTACAAACCGTGTCAATTCAAATTATCAACCTTCTCTCAGGACAGGTTTTCAGTTATTTGAGTGCATTTACAGACAAGCTGTAAAAACAAGCCAGGCTGGATTGGTTATTAAATATACATTAAATCTCTATAAAATCAATTGACCTCTCCCTTCTCCTTTCCTAGGTTTTATATGGACACATCCATTAATGTGGATACCAGATTTTACTAAAAACCTGACCTGCAATAAAATATAAGCAAATTAAGCTAGAACGCGAGTTTAGCAAGGCTTAAACTACTAGAATTTTCCATTTCCTAGCACAGATCAGATTTTTCCCCTGCAAGTCAGTAAGTCTTTTATCCCAAACTTTGCAATGTGACTCCAAATACACTAACAATTTCCCAGTGATCTGTTGGAATTAGTGCAACAAGTTGTACATGCAAATCTGGCTTTCAAAGGTTTAATTTTTGCTTTAATCACCAGCACCAAAAGGACCTAGTGTTTCCCTTTCATCTGGCAGCAAATTAATTATAAAAGTTATATGGTAATATTAATATTGTCTTACTGTAGATCAATGGATTTATTACCTTTGATTCTACTATTATGCACTTGATGACAAAACCTATATATATATATAAAATTCAGGGTGGTAGACTCAGGTAAAGATTTAAATAGAAACGTTTTATATTTTAATCTGTTGACTCAGTTTAAAGTTCAAAAATATAATTGACTTTGGTTCATTATTAGGAAATAATTTCAAAGAATCCTAAATATACATTTTCAGACTTTAGCAAGGCCTTTGATACAGTCTCCCATAGAATTCTCCTGGAGAAAATGGATGCTCGTGGCTTAGATGGGAACACTCTCCACTGGGTTAAAAACTGGCTGGAGGGCTGGGCCCAGAGAGTGGTGGGGAATGGAGTCAAATCCAGTTGGGGGCTGGTCACGAGTGGTGTCCCAAAGGGCTCGGTACTGGGGCTGGTTCTCTTCAATGTCTTTATCAATGATCTGGACAAGGGGATCTAATGCACCCGCAGCAAATTTGCAGATGACACCAAGTTGGGTGGGAGTGTTGACCAGGCTGGACCTGGATCTCTCAATACTCATTTCAAAGAGCATCTGTTGTTCTTTGAGCTTAATTGGTTTCTTCTGGGGGTGGGGGGAGAGGGGTGGGATGGGGGGGTCGTATCAGTCTAGAAGAGGAATAATGAAATCTTTTATTGTTACCTTCTTGTAATGCAACTTTAATGAGGTTTCTTTGCAGAACAGCGTAATGACAAAGCTGGGCTGTGGACTGTGCAGCTCCTGATCTCACTCTGGGAGCTTCTTCCTTTGATGTGAGTGTGAGAAACACCTTGAGTTGGAAGCGACAGGTTTAATGTTAAAGCTCCGTAGTGCTCTGTTTGTACACGGCTGATGAAAGTGAGTCATCTTGCAATGATAAAGGCAAACCACTATATTTAGGGCACTCTAATTACTCATCTGTATGCCGGATATGGCCTCGTAAACTAAAGGCCCCCTCCCCTTCTTCTTTTAATTATTATTTTGTTCTTAACAAGATAAGAGATTAAATTGAATGCTCCAGATCAAGGCAGAGAAAATGACTGGTTTAGTGTACCTTGAGCCACGGCTTTAAGAAAACATGATTATGGGAGTGTTTTATCTGCTGCAGTGTGGGAAATCAGCTGCGGAGTAAATACTCTTGGGGAAGTGTGTGTCCATCTCATGGCTTTTTGGATCACTTTCCTAATCATCACTTCCTAAACAGCAAAGAAAGGACTGTAATATGATGAACAATAATCAAAATCACCTCCTCTCCTTTCAGACTGTTTATGCTACCCACTACTCTGGCTCCTCTCCTGTCTCAACCTGGATTTCTATGCGATGCTGTTGCCTTTTCCCTCCTTGCAGAATTTCACCCGATAACATGGCCTCCTGTGCACACTGTGGTAGGCACCGAATACACCCCAGGTGAAAAAATTATCCTCGAGCAGAAGAGCTGGCAGACTAAATATAGGATAAAAGACCCTCGCTGGATGCAGCACATAATTGAGGGTAACAAAGATCAGAATCAGAGAGCTGTGTTTATAAGCAATAGTCTTAGCATCCAGGTAATCTAAATTGCAATGAAAGTATTTCAAAGGTATGACAAGAGAGGGAATTCTTATGTGGGATGTAAAGGTTAGAATATGATCTGAAAGTATATTGGCTTTGCAGACTTTAAGAGAACTCTCTTCATAAAGAAATGTTATGGGAGGAAAAAGAAGATATTCTTAAGAAAATGTGTCCATGTTACAGCATCGATTTGGAAAATAAAGGATAATAACATATTATATGTATTTGCTAGCGGCCCTACAAATCATACACATCCATTTGATTCCTGTCTCAGTTCTAGTTTTCAATCATAACAAAACTGATGTGACTCTTGCTTTGCTAGGTCTTCCCACGTCCTCCTTTTCTTCTCACCTCATTTGAAAAAATATTTTGTTTTCTTTGATTTTTTTTTTCTGTTAATGAATTTGCAGTATCTGAGATTTGTTAGGGTTGTAAGTGATCTCTGATAATTCACCCAGCCCATTAATCTCAATCATGGCTGGACTGGTTTTACTCTCCCTGGAGCGCTCTGGTACAAAGCCCTTGCTAAAAGCTAAGAAGAACTCGGGGTAGGAGATCATGGTTCTTTCTGTCTCTGTATGGCATCCCACTTCTCTCCCTTCACTCCTGACCTGGATCAGTTCAAGGTAAATACAACCTACTTCAGCTACTAAAGAAGGATTATTTACTGCTGAAATACCATTAAAGTATGCCTGGACACCATGGTGATGAATATAATAGAGACAGGAAAATATTGTTCTTATTATATTCCCTCAGCTATTAAGCAGGCTATTCTTTTTCAACATCTGCAACCCAGAAGAAACAAAGCTTTGGGTGTCCAGAGTACCGTGGGCTTTCACTGTTACACACAGAGTACAAGCCTTGACGAGCTGCTTTCTGGATCATAATTTTACCATGTATTTAAAACCTATTTGAGAGGCACCAGAAATGCTTTAGAAATCAACTCAATAGAATTCTTGAGAGACTGAGTTATGTACAGGGCATGTCTGTTTGGACAAACATTTGCCAGAAAATAGAAGCTAAATATGCACTGAAAGGCTTTCTTTCCTTTTAGCCAACCTGAATACACAGCTTTTTTCTCTTGCAAGAGATGACTGTGCTACACAGAAGGCAGGAAGACTTTAACTTTGGTTTAGATGAAAGTGGAGTCACCAGCTGTTGTTGGAGACTGTAAATCACCCATGGACTCAGCTGGTTTAGTTCAAAGGCTCAGATAATTTACTTAAATAATTATCTTCCCCTGGAAATGCAGGTTCAGAATTTTTTTTAATAAGCAGTATTTTAGTGTACTTTGTAAAGACTTTGATTCTGTTACAATAGCCTGTCCTGTGAATCTCTATTTTAGAGGCTACTGTATAAATGCTACACAACATGGATATTTTGGCTGTTGTTCCCCAGGGGTCTTTTATGCCAAGCTTCATTTTCCACTCGTTCTCCCCACTGTAGGTCTATCCCATACGGCTCGTGGTTTTAGAATAGATGGAAATGTCTACTAATGGCCACACCCTTGATTTGGAGAAGAAAAGGGAAAGAGCAGGCAGGGAACGTGTCATGAGCTCAGGAAAGGCAAACACGGGTTCCTTCCCAGCCCGTTGCTCGTCCAAGTTCATTTCTGACACGACCCATCGCCCGCTCTCACAAACAAAACAGCAGCCAGGACACATCGGTGGCCCCCGCGAACCCTCATTGCTCCATCTTCCACTTAACTTAAGAAGCCTTTCTCTGAAATAAATGTGTTCCTCTCTCCCACTGCTCCCAGCCCCAAAATACCTGTACACAGGTACGGGAATGACACAGAACATCAGTGAGCTATGGCTCTGGCAGCAGAATACTTTTGGTAGAAATATGCTGCCTGAGAGTCACCCAATTTCTGCCTTCTGTCACTGAATGCTCTTCATACTGCTTTCTAAATGTGAATTATTAAATAAACATTGCTGTAGAGATGATACCCTGAATCTCATTTCAAGATCACACTGGAATAGGACCCTTAGCAATAAGAATACATGGATTCACGGTGGAAATTTCATGACTAAGTAACGGCACCTGTTCCTGGGGTTTCTCACAACACAAAACCAAAGTCACACAAGTGATTTGGAGCCTTAAGCCCTAGACATGACTCTCCCACTTGCTTTAGTGTATTCTAGATTTCAGATAAGCTCTTTGGATTTACCATTTATTAGCAATATGGAAACCACCTTGTCTTTATCCATAGATGAGGCCAAAAATTGACAGCTCCCCTGCAAACTTCCCTTCTATCCTGGGCTCCCAGCAAAGCACACGCCGTGCCCAGAGAGCAAAGCTGCCCCTCTTACATCCCACTCTTCAAGAGGAGATGCTTTATCTGAAATTGAATCCATGATACTGGATTATTGGGAGATATTGCACAGCTTTTGGACAAAAATATATCTGTGTCTGTTAACTGCAAATAGCATGTGTACTTTAGACACAGGGAACAAGTAGATAGCTTGGAAGAAAGACAAATCAGGCAAAGGTCAGCCATATGACTGATTTAGAAAATAAAATACAAAAATTAAAAAAGACATAGGAAATTAGAAAAAAAAGCCCATATGCTATTGATATAAAATGTAAAAGGACAAAGCTTTGATACAAAAGGTCAAAATCTTTCTTTACAGTTTACAAGAATTTAGGGAGATGACACTTGGGACTTGTAAGCACAGTTATGTGAGATACATCTTAATTTGTGTATAATTTATAAATAACTACTGCAAAGCGTGTCTTTGTCCAAGCCTTTTGGGCCATGTGGCAAATATTAAGGTTTCTTCCCCCCATGGGTATAAGCAAATGCCTGTGCTCTGTTGGCAAAATTCCTCAGCATTAAATGAGACAGATGCGAGTAATACATCAAAAGTATAGGATATATTATGTCAGGGTTTAAAATCTGCATGAGGATGCTGATTTATAACCTCTGAAATAGGAGGAGAGGCTGATGTTAACTAAAGGGCTTTCGTTCAGGCCCTTGGAAGAGGTTTGCTTAATATGAGCTGAGGGTCAGCGGAGGATGTGTCTCCACTTGCCTCTCAGAACAGAGGGGCTTATTTGATGCAAAGCCCATTTGCCGCCCTTCTGTGCAGGCCTGGCTTCAGGACTGGAACCAGTTAATCTGTGAATTTACTAAAACTTTAGAATCTCATCCATTTCAATCCCACCTGCTTCTTACAGACTGAATCTGCAACGCGAGTGCGATGTTATTATCAGGTGAGATTTCACCTGGCTGCTCGGAGGAAGGTGTGCTTTGGGCTTTGTTTCTTAAGCCTCTTGGTTGGAATTGTTGATGCTGTGGAACCTGCAGGTTCTACCTGTATTGATGCTGATGAAAATATTCAGAGGAAATCACCTCTGCCTGTCTCTTCTGGGAGATACTGTATTTGGTTTTCCATCCCCTTATTTGTGTGTACACTGCAGGCATGAAGGAGACCCAACGTTTGACAATATTCGTGTCACTTCCAAATGAAACACACCTCGGCTGAAGGCACACAAAATCCTACAGCTTGTTCTTTCATTCTATTACGATTCTTTGTGCCTCGCACTGGAAATCTCACTGACTTACTGCTTGGTGTCTTGCACATTTTTCAGACAGAAGCAGGAGAGTCTGCAAGAGCCCAGCCCAGGAGGAACTGAGCACGATGGTATTTCCCTTCTGACCGGAGGATTTCTGTGTAAGCCCACAGAGGGATTTGCTGGAACATACTTTATTTCTTGGCAAGATCATTTATACAGAAAAATATTCTGAAAGATGCAGTAAGCAGCTCAGGGCGTGTTAGGCTGAGGTGGCCTGAGCAATGCCAGTGCAGCTGGTAAGCCAAAGGAAATCAAATGAGATCAAGGACCCGTAGAGACAAACTAAGAACTACGCTGTTCAAAAAAACTGCAGTGAGAAGCGATTCACTTTGACTGGTGAATGTGCAGAAGTTTTCTCTCTCTCAGTCTCCTGTTTTCTTTTCTTTCCCAACATTAACTGAATCTTGGTATGTTCTGTGGATGATGGATAGAACTCTTTGAATACCCAATAACATGGGAACCTAAAACCCCCAGAGCATCAGTGAGAGTTACACCCCGGGGTCACTGAACCATGGTATTATTCTCTAAACAGAGCATCCCGAGCTGGTGTAACTCTGTTCTTTCTTTCATTATTTCAGCTTGTAGATAGTTTTAATAGTTTCTTTCCATCAGCTTTAACTGATGTTTTAATGACTAAGGTACTATTTCATTTTTTAACCTCAGGCTTTTCCTAGTTCTGTCAATGATTTCCATTAATATTCTTCTAAGTGAGTTTCACTCACATCCCAGCTCACCGCTGTTGTATTGAGAATTATGCTTTTTGATTTTTCAGACATGCTGTAATTTTGGTTTTTAAAAAATACTTCACTTTGCCCTAATCATCTTTATAAAATGGCACATTTAATCTTCAGAATGACATTCACTGGCCCTTGATCAGAGAATATCTGGCTCCTTTATGTTTGAAGGGCAACAGTTAATCCCATATTAAGACAGACACCCACCTCACATCTGTGCACGGAGTTGAAAACAAAGCAAAAAACCCAAACACCCCCTAAGTCAAGGCACCTAAAAGACAGGACATTGCCCGAGGCGTGGAAGAGCTGCCCTGAGCTCTTGGTCCTTGTCCTGAGGTGAATGTGCCCGAGCTGAGAAGAGCACATGGAATATTGAGTGGCCGTAACCAGCCACAAAGGCTCAGTTTTGCTTCTCAGTGAAGAAACAGCAAAGTGACCTGAGCTAAAGCTGTTCCCTACTCTAAGAGTCTCAAGCCTAGAGATTATATTTTGAATCTCCAAATGTTTCCTGCAAAGGCATTTCCCCCCACTCCGCCATGTCTTCCATAAAAATTTGTTCTCGTTTTCATGAAATTGTGTAGAAATTTTCATTCTAAAAGGAAACAGCATCTCATGCCCCCACAGCGGCAAAGATGCTGAAAGCACGGCCCAAGTGTAACACTGCAAGGGAGAGGGAGGGATAGAATTCTCTTCTTTTCTTGTTATGTTGTACTATAAGAACAATAATATTCATTCCTTTGTAGCATAATTAAAATAAACTGCTGTGCTGTGGCATTTAGTCAATTGGGGCTGTCGTTTATTGCCTCATACGCAACAAATCCTCAGAGATTACAACTTAAAGCACATATGAATTTTCACTTTCATGCTCTTACTCAGAAGGAAAATACCAAGGTGCAGCAGCAAGTGATCCATAACCCGCTGCACTCCCAGGATGAATCACACACCCCGTTACAAATGGGTGTTGCAGCATTGAAAGGAGTAACCTAATTAATTCAGTGGAGTTACACACGCTTAAAATTTATAGAAAGAAAGATAATGCTTTCTTTGCACAAGGGCAAAGCAAATTCCCTGGTAACGTGTGCTCTCTGTGCTAAACTCTGGGGTGCAGCTTTCCATTGGGATAAAGGCAGCGTCACTGTGCTCCAGGGAACGGCCAAGGCACAAGGGAGAGGAGTGAGGAACCAAACCAGCCCCGACTACGTGTGTCCAAGACATGAGTGTATCATTACAGCACACTCCCACTCTGTCCAAATGTTAATTCTACACGGGATGCTCCGCTGCTGACCACAGGGGAATGATGCTGCCCTTAGGAACAGGCAGTGGGATTGAGGTTCTAATTCTGGTTTTTAACATCAACTTCTCACTCGGCCATCTAAAAACACTCATGTACTTCAAAACGTTGCTTGAAATCTTGTGGGCTTTTAAAAAGGTACCTGAGAAGATCAAGGTCTGTATTACCATGACGAGTCTGAGAAATCCACTTATCTACCTGCCTAATAAGCACATAAAGCATTTTTGAAAATCTACCCCCCTTTACAAGGAGTCCTGCCACGCAGAATGAAAAGAAGCCTAATTCCTTACCTTGGCCCCTGTAGGGATTTTGTGAGAGTAATCATCATTACGCAAGAACCGCTCAAATGCTACAGCCATAGATGTGCCATTAGTACTGGATGGAGTCCAAGCATCAAGCAGCTATCAGTGGATAAAATATGTAGATGACGACTCAGAACAAAGCATTCAATTATTTTCCCTGATTAAGATTCAAAATAAACCCAACTGCACGCTATTAAATCTCTCAGGTGTAGAGAGCCCGTGAGCCACAAGCTCAGGTGTGAGAACCCACCTGAACTGGGCAGAGATTTCCAGGATGGCACCTACCACAGTCACGGCTCCAAACTCCAGCCCCGGGTGCTGGGGGAGCGAGGAACACGAGCCACAGGGAATTGGGCACCTTGTCCCCTACGAGATCCCACACTGTCCCTTTACTGATGTACAGTAACCACAGGTTTTATAGCAATCTTCTCCTGACAGAACACAGGACACCCTGCACACAGGATATGAAAAGCTGGTCACCACCAAAGGAAAAAGAAAAAAAAAGAAAATAAAAAGGACAATAAATCTGTAAATTTATAGTGTAATTTTGCCCTAGTTACAACAGTGTACAACTCTGACAAGCAAGGCTGCTTTCCACAAACAAATTTATCACCACTAGTTGCTCTTCTATTGCTTTCAATAAGAAATGCCAAAATAAGTATGATTTAAAAATGCTATCAGCTGACCTGAATACTCAATAGATTTGGTGCATTACAATAAAATCGGCCTCTAAGTGTTGCATTAAAAATAAATAAATAAATAGGAAGGAATATGGGCCTAAATCTGCCACTTAATGCTCCACAGTTCTGCCTCAATATTTACTGTAAACCAGTAGAAGATTGTCTTTGGATCCAATTTGCATATTCATAAGCTGTCATACAGCTTGAAAGTGGGTTTTTT
Source organism: Scolopax mira (assembly GCA_004320125.1). NCBI lineage: Eukaryota > Metazoa > Chordata > Aves > Charadriiformes > Scolopacidae > Scolopax > Scolopax mira. The sequence goes on from BJBW01007557.1 coordinate 66,331, forward strand.
CCTGCTTTGTTGTAACACTTTAAATATTAGGGTTTCTTAGTGCACAGTTTATGTAAATCCCACTCCGAGCAATATGGCTTTCACTGATGCCGAGTTTAGAATTCCGCTGCAGTCTGGCCTGGTGATTTAGGGGAAGGCAGTGCCTTGGGTGAAATAACTGCTGGAAAATTCAACATTGGGGAAGGAGGATGCAAACAAGGCAGGAGAGACAGAAGAGCCGGGTCCATACAGAAGTTTCAGAATCCTGACCTAGTACCTGTTTCTCAGAGCCCCATATGCTGATGTTGCCTTAAGCCTTCTTCACCCCATTGACACTTCGTGGGATGATTATGGGGAAAGATTTGCACCTTATCTCTGTACCTCAAATTATGGAGTAGTTATTCTATTTATTTCATGACCAATGCATCCATGATTACCATAACATCCCAGTGTTACACCTCAATTAATCACCTTTTTTCTAACAAGCCCTGTGTACAGTAGGGAAGCAACGCTCCCACTTCACACAAGAGAAACTCGTGCTGGCCCACACCTCCTAACTAGCAGTGTCCTTGTCCCGAAAAGGGGAGATGGGACATGCATGAGAAAAAGAGAAGCACAGACCCTATACAATATCACAGCTTTCCACAGGACAGAGGACAGCACTTGAATTTAGTATCTGTGAAGAGTTTGGGCAAATTCATGCAATTGCCATATCGTCCGGTGAGACCGATGCTGCAATCCAGCTGCCTCTGCTTCCTTCTCCGTGGGAACAGAGCGATAACCAGACAGCTGGATCACACACACGTCACATCTCCATCTTCCAGATCATATTCAAGAGCATCCAACAGACAATAGCTTTCCTCCAGTGCAACGAGAAACCAGATGGCTTCAAAAGACCCACTTTGCCTCCAAGGCGGCATATGGAATATTAATTAATAATAGATTAATAGACCTTTCCCCACTTAAAAATTTAATTTGTTTGTTAGCTGAGCTGTTTGTGCCAGGGAAGTGCTACAAAACAATGGCTGTTTTCAAAGAGCCATGTCATCTCTTTGGAGACGTCCTTCACAGGCCCTTGAGGGAATCACAGGAGCCCAGAGACAGAAGAAGAATCACAAGGGTTGGGTTTTGTTTTTAAAAGCAGTGGGCATTTGGAAACTTCAGAGATGTGGAGTGCAGAGAGGAGGGGTGGATATTATAAGACAGGAAAAGCTGTTAGCCTTCAACCTGACTGTGAGCAACAAAGTCCAACAAGGAAAATAATTTGTCTGAGGCGTGTGGAACCGTGGGGGCCCAGGCCCATGGGAAATGGTTTGGAGTTTTCCTGCCACCACCTGAGGGATCCAGAGGGAGCCGTGGCCAACAAAGTCGGCGCCAGAGCCAACACCACAGTGTGTGGTTCTTACAGGGAAACTTTAGATACTGAGGGAGAACAAATAAAGCTGAATAGTTTGAACTGGATTTTTCAAGTCTTATTAAATGGAATTTTTTCCTCTGGTAGGATTTCTAATCCTCTGGTTTTGCCAATTGATGCGCTATTGGGTATGCGTTTCCTTCACCCTCTTTCTCTCCCCTGGGATCTCACCCCCTTATTATGAGCCTGGATAAGCAGCTTTAATTCAGTGTCAGCCTCATCTACTGAATTAAGCTGGGCCCAGAAAAATCCTATTACTGGTGTGAGGGAAGGTGAATAAATGTGTATCTTGACTGATCATGTATTAATCCTGGTATCCACTTAGGGCCTGAAAGGAAACGTCTGTTCAGTTGCCTAGCAATAGCATTCAATGTGAGTCTTAGCATTTTGAAAAAAGGGTCAATTGCTAAATAAGCCCCCAGAACCTCATTTTCATGCTTTTTCCCCTAAGCTTTATATTTGCTAAATACAAAACAAATAACTACCAGATATGAGATTATGAAATAAGACAATGGTGAGAGCTCACGTTTTCTATGCTGAGTGTCTCACTCCTCAGCTGCAGAGCTCACACCAACTCAGACAGATTTCATATAAAAGAAAAATAAGAAAAGAAAGAGGAAAGGTTGCCACGGTGCAGTAAAGAATAGCATATTATTCCATAAAATGTCAGACGCTGGTGTTCACTGCTTCACACGCATTTTCTGTGCCTGTGCCTGTCTGCCACCAGCCCAGGAGCTGGCCCAGGTAATCTGGGCACCAAACCCAATTCCTGGCTTTATTTTGGCCAAAATTATCATGGTGACATTGCACAAATTGCTTAAAGGCAACCGAGTCTTTTCCAAAAAAAAACCCCATTCTCTTTCCTGAAAAATTGCAGGTACAGAGATAACAATTACAAGGGGTTTTAATATGTGTTTACAACCATTTAGAATTGTTTGTTCAGAGAACTTTCCCCAGGAGAGGGTCTGACTTTGGCCTAGAGAGCACATCTGGCACGAGAGCACTGAGAGAGAGGTGGGCAGTCACTAGGAAGAAGCAATAATTCCATTTTCTGTCGAGAATGGAGTGTGTGCTGCTAAATGTCAAGTGTTTTCCTTAACAGCTGGAGAGATGAAGCCACAGAAATTCTTGTTTATAACCCTGCAGCCTCTTACTCTGTATTGGGATGTAATTTGGCTCAGCCATGTGGCTCGGCATATTAATCACATTTTTAGATTTGTTTAGGCCATTTTACAATACCCTTTTTGTATGGCAAATATGGGAGACAAAACTCTTGGGGATCTATCCTTTCAGGTTTGTCCACTTGGTATGTGTCATTCTTCCCTGGGAGCTTCTGAGGGACTCACCCCAAACATGATAAATACCAGAATGCATTGGAGAGACACTGGATCCCCTTGTCCCATGGCTTTTGGAAAAACAAACAGTCCTCAAAACGGAGATTTCTATAGCAAGTAATGCCATGAAATCTCACAGGATACAGGCTATCACCAACCTAATTGCTATCAAATATATTAATCTTTGCTGATCATGGGCTCTAGTAGGAGGACTGACAGGCTGATGTGGCGTTACCTCTCAGACACAGTCTCTTTCACTTCTCTTTCCCCTTCATTAGCACGTGGTCCGAAAGAATCTGAGTAAGAAATTAAAGGGAAAGTGAATAATAAGATGTTACTGGATGCTGCATTCCTGTACCCACTTCTGGATTCAGGCTTCTAGCTCATTAAAGACTAGTTGGATTGTTAAGATGATGAGATCTGGTTCATCTGGACATCCCTGTCACTGAAGAACATTATCTTTCTTTTAATTACTGGCTTGGTCCATGTGCCATCCCTTCCACCTCTGCCTCTTCCCTCTCAGAGCATTCCTGACCCAGCTGGCACTCTCCTCTGCAACAAAGTCTTATCATCCTCTAGAAAATCTGGTGTCCAGAAATGTGAAGAATTAACCAAAATTCCAAGTCATGGAATCACAAAAACTGCAGAGAGCTTTAACACCACCTGAAAACATCTTCAAATTTGCAAAATCTTGAGTGGTTATTTCCCTTACAGAAAAGAAATAGAGTTTTTGAATCAGGGGGTAGGAGCACACACATGGAATAATATCAGGAAGCCTCTTCTCTCTCAAAGGCACACCCTCTCTGGGCTTACACAGCTGAAGAACATTCCAATGGGAAATAAGGTGCCTCTTCTTTAACGCTAAGGACAACTTCACACTGAAAGAGTTGGGGCATCTGTCATCACTAGGTATCTCAGACCCGAGATGAGACACGTTCTTAAATCCTAAATTGAGCTCAGAAATAACTCGGTGACATTCTCTACCTTGGGTTATACAGAACAGCTAATCATAAAATCCATGAATCTAAAAAGTCCACCTTCAGAAGCCACGGGTGCTCCAGTCTCTCGCGCTCCCAAGCTGCAGTCTGCCTCGCTGTTCTGCCAGCAGAGTTCCAAGAAAACAACCTCAGTAACCACTTATTCTCTTCAGATTTCAGATTAGTCAAAGAAACGTTATGGATTTTTATAAAGGTTTGCCAGTTTTACAGGAGCAAATACCTCCCCAGCCCTGCCAATATTGCTGACAGCTAAAGTAATTGCAATACTTTGTGGATCTCGATTTCTAATCTGGTTTTTATTGCAGTAAAGATCACACCTGATTATGTCTTTGTATATGCTACACGCTGGTATTTTAAACACATTTTTTCTTCATAACTGGCATTTCTTCTAGATAACTATTGAATTAGAGCTGTATCTTACCCAAAATGGAGCCCTCTATTAAGCCAGGTGTTGTTCCTACACCCGGAAGAGAGACAAGAATTCTCTTTCTCCAATAATTTACAGTCAAAATAAAGAAAGTCAGTTTGCTGTCAGTGAATAATGAGGAATGTATACATTCTGTCACTGAGAAACACACAAGGAGCAAACTGCAGGGACCCGCAAGAACCTGCAAAATGAAATCCTAGGCCTTAAGCACAAACCCAGCCTCTTTTTTTTTCATGCCGTTTGCACAGAAAAATATAAATCTCCAATTCCTCTAAATAGATCTCTGGACACCTCTGATATCAGTAATAACTTTGGGTAAAGTAGGGTGCTAATTCCAAATGTACACACTGTTTATCCCGTATTAGTGAGCCCAGATAGTGCAGAATAACCACTGCTGTGTCCTGGGTTTTATTATGATTAAATATTTCATGTTTGCTTTTGATTTTGCATATATATGCACAGAAAGCAGTTTAACAGCAGACATTTAAGAATGGATTGTGCAGAGATTCTGGAACCCAACCAACAAATTGCTGATTGATCTGTGCTGGAAACGCTTTGTTACATAAACCAAATTGAGGAACAAAATGTTAAATCCTGACACTTAGATGACATTTCTTTCTTTTATGCCTTGAGACAATCACGCAGAAGGCCTGCCTGCGGGGGAATGGAAGAGGGGGGAAACATAGCTATTTTGTCCAGAGACTTTAACCACCGACGTCTTTCTTTTTTCCCTTTTATTTTTCCATGATCAGATATTCATGAGAAAGAAACAATGAGCAAGGTTTCAATATTTCTGAGGAGTGGAAGCATTGTATAATCCCTCTGCTCTCCAGCCCTGTGGATAAACAGACCGTAATCTCAGTGCAAATTCAGTAACGTTCTCATGCCCTCTTTTGGGGGGAGGGAGCTATTTTCTGTGTAGCCTTCAAACAGCAAGTGACACATCTCAGTATGGAAATATTGCAATTTCCTAATGTGAAGTCTCATTGGAGAAGATGAGTGAAGCCTCAATTTTTCCTCCACCCACTCTTTCTTTCCCTTAGATACACTCAGTGTAGTGAAAGACTGTCATCTGTATTCCCGGTGGAAGAATTTCTTCTGCATCTTACAGCCACCATTAGTTAGCACTGCTCATGTTGGGATGATGCTAAAGCCAGACCTAAGGGAGGTAACGTCATTTGTGTGACACCAGCACGTACCAACTTGGACTAAGATTGAGCAAATACTCCAGACGTGACATAGCACTGGCAGTAGGTGTTGTGCACATCTGGAGTTCAACAAAAAAAACAGGTTTACAAAACAAACAGTGGGAAAGAGAAGTATTATTATCTCTGTTTTATGGATGTGGAATTGATGCACGTAACTCACCCCTTTTGCAGCCCTTCAGAGCTCGTGTAACCCTTCCCTGCAGCCAGATTTCTCCAAGGGCTTGGTACACTCTGAGCAACACCCATCCATGTTCATAAACCTCTCACAAAGTGTGGTGGTCCTGAGCGAGGTGGGAGTGATGCAGAGAGCAGCAGGCTGGCTGCCTGCACAGGGGTAAAATTCACCTTTGAAGGGCCTACTCCCCAGGCACAGACCCAACAGAATTTGTGGGTGGAATTTTCTGAATTACTTCCTAGACATTAGCATTCTTGGCAGTGCTTCTAAAATTTAAAAAAAAAAAGAAGATAAACTAAGTTCTTCAGCTCTTGGAAATGCAGCCAATGTATGTGGTGCATCAAGAATGTCTCACTAATGCCTTATGATTTCCCGAAATATAATATGAAAGGTGCATATGTAGTGAGAATTCGTAGAGCAATTTGCACCTATTAAGCCATCTTAGCAGGTTTTTGCAAATAAAAGTTTCAGTCACCCAAATGCAACTCTCCTTTTTAATTAAAAAAAATGACTAATAACTTCAGACAGAAGCCTGGAACCCTATTTTATCAGAAACACTACAAGACAGCTCCCTTAAGGGCTGCAGCTTTACCCCAAGTAACTGGACTCCAGCGATGGGGGGGTCCATGGCTGGGGCAAACAAAGGGGGATCCCACAACTTTACACAAGCATTTCCTCAATGCCAAACTCTGCAAAGTTCACCTCACCTCACCTGAATTTGTTCACCTCACCTCTTTCTCCCCACAGATATGCATAGATCTGTATTTAGATTTAATTTTTAAAAGGTCCTGAAGAAAAAGTACCGGTACGGTTGTCGTAGCAGGAAGCACAATTAGCCAAAAATAAAATCTCAAATGCAGAAGCGATGTGGCAAGAGCCCTCCTACAAACCTTGTAATCCACCTGCACCATTAGTAGCATTTTATGCAATCTTTTACCTTCCAATATGTTACTGTCCTTATTGTACAGACCTTAGAGAAAAAAATCCTAGAATATAATGAGGGATTCGGTTTTTTTTTTTCTCTTTTGATTGCCACTGCTTGGAGTTTCCTGGGCAGGAGACATCTGCTTTTTTACCCATTAAAGAGCAAAGATTACCAGTTTTTAGTTAAACCTGGAGTTCTACAGTTATTTACTGGGACTTGAGGAGGGTGAAAAAAAAAAAAGGAGTTGGAACCTAATTACATAGCAGATGCTGAGAGTGGTATTTATTCACCAAAACCACACAGGTCATTCATTAAAATCTCAGTTTTAATTAGCAAACACCTGTTTTGTGTTTGATTTTACACTGATACGTACTGTCTGCAATTTGCTTTCTTCAGTAAAGGCAATTAGATAGCCCTGACAGTAACAGTTAATCTCATTATAACAGGGGTGCCTTGGGAGCCCGGCCCTGACTTCGAGAAATTCCCACCCGTCACGGCTGGGGTGGTGCTTAGGGTTGGGGACACGGCGTTTTAGATGTTGCTGTTATTTCTAGCATTTTCTGCTTTAAAGGGGAAAAAAAACCTTGGTAAAAAATAAAGAACCCGAGCTCCAGAAGGACACGTGATGCTATTGCTGCTTTCAAACACAACCTCTCCTCCAGAATTCACATTAAGAGTGATGCATTGCAATGGGCTCATTCAATCCAGCCCATTCACTCTCTTCTTGCTGCCCTGAATCATTCTTCATTGGCTTCTCACATCCCTTTCAAGTCCTTAAAGCAGAATTGAAAAGCAACTCTTCTCCTTTCTCTGTGGTCCTCACTAGCGAGGAGGGAAGGCTGAAAGCTTTGCAGGAATTATTTCCAAAGGTCTCCTTCTCCTCAGGAGTGAAAAGGAACAGCAGCCACCCTGAACCACCTTCTGTGGAACCAGCCCCCATCCATCTCAGGTCAGGAACTGGATCCTTCCAATTAACATTCCCTTTGGAACTGGCATTACTGGATTTTCTGTTTACTGACATATATAACCAGAAAAGAGTGTGAGGCTGTAGGTCTCAGAGACAGTTGTAGGCTCTGATGTATTGAAGGGAATGCCCTGCCTTTGGGAGTTTCTAGGGATCTGAAGTTTCTCACTTTGACGGGCTCTCAGGCTAATTACGTGTCCGTAACCAGGACACGGTGCAGGTCACACTTTGGTGAGAGGGAAGAACACAGAAAACCTGCTGGAACCCAACACCAGCATCTTGGGTTTAGGCTTAACAACATCAAGTACTTGAAAACTGCATTTTACAAAACACTGAGCAATGAAAATGCATTTTGATTACAATGCCAAGATGAACTATATTTTCATGGATGCAAATTAGACATTATAATGAATTCTTGTTTGAAATAGATGTATTTGAAGCTTGTGTTCTACATCACAATCACACATTGCACGTTCTCCTCAAATGCTTGATTTTCAAAAAAATTTGGCACCCATATAATCACTGTGCTACAATTTTTTCAAAGCCCCTTAACCCATACTTGCCACATCCTTTAAATAAGGATTAAGTAATTCTCTAATTCAAAGAACGATGTGGCAATAAACCAATTACAATAATTAAAGTACTGTTGTAATAAGGGTCATAGAGAAAAGGCAAGTGATACCTGTGATTATAAAATTATTATAATTTAAAATATATTTTCTTCTAAAAGCATTCTATGCCCTACATTTGTACCACTGCTTTCTTTTTTAGGTTTTTTCCCCCTTTTTTGTTAAGCACAGTAAGCTCCCCTCTCTATCTATCACAGAAATCCACAGCAAAAGGGAAAAAAATATCTCCCTGGGGTAGGTGAAGACATTTTGAAATAAAGGAATAGGCTAATTAAATTTAACTGTGTCATCCTGGGTAGGCTGAATACTATAATTAATTAATCCAACCCTCTGCTTGTCCTGGAGGGGAACAGTGTTCCTAAATGCACGGGGTGAAATCTGTTTAAGGAGATATGGGGCAGACTCAGCCCTCTCTGCTGAAGGGGGACACGAGTCTCTCAGCAGGAGAGTGTGTGGGAACACGGAGAACTCATTAATGTCAGAGAGCAGGGCATGGTGTCCAAAAGCTGGGGGGGGGGGTATGGTGGGGCTACTCCACAAAACATGCAAATACGTCAGTGCAGAGAGTGGAACCTGTGAGTTTGGAAAACACATTTCTGCACAGTGTGAAAGCACAAACCCGAGAAATAATGAAAAAGTTACATTTCAGATCAATTTCCTGCTTTATCCCAGTCAAGCTTATCTCCGGCCTCTTAAATTGTTGTCAAGTTACATCATGGAAAATAGCCCGTGACGTGATGGATGTGCTGTGTAAGTCACTGCCCTGGAAAAAAAACTTCTGGAGGGGCTTGTGTGGATTTCTTTCAGCCTGATTTTCAATGTCATTGCAATACCGCAGAGGTCAGACCTTTTGGACTTTCTTTTGGCTTGTTGGTTCTGTTCTGTGACCCAGACACATTGGGGGGAAACACTCCACGTTTGGGGCTTTGATACCCTGGAGCTAATTTATGCCACGCCTGAAGCTGCTCTGCTCTTACACCATCATCTCTGGGGCACCCCCCCAGCCTGAGGAAGGTGATGCTGCTCACCCAATTCCTCCCCTTTTGTTCAGCCTGTAACGAGCCCAGCTGGGGATTCAGGCCAAGGTCTGCATTTTAAACCCTGGATTCTACTGTATAAGCCAACGCTGCTTTCCCTCTGCTGATCAGTTTTATTCCTACCTGCTTTAAAACACACATGAAACCTAAATGATGTGATTCTGAGGATACAATTATCCCACAGCCCTTCTGCTCACGGGAGATTGGCAACTTGCTGCCAGCAGGGCTGATGCCCACTGACAGCTCATCCCCTCCTCTGGGACGGCTGAAAATCTTCCCCAAACACGGAGATGCAGGCGATACCCTGAGACGTGTCACTGAGGGGTGTCACACAACACGAAGCAACCTGAGGCACCCGCCACCCCACCGTCTCAAGGACGACCCCCTCAATCCCCAGTATTTTAACTCGCCCTCTCGACATCAACAAGTTTCAGAAACTGTGACTCCCAGCTTTGGCAGCGTTTTAGACTCCATTCCTGCTGTGACATAAACGTGGCGTTGTGCTAACACACGCTGAGGTATCGATGTCTGACTGTGTGTGCCCCGACACCCCCAGAGAGACAATGGCATCCATCCACCCTGGAGAGACGCAGTTGGTACGAGCTTAAGGAAGAGCTTTTCTCCTCCAGCAAAACCGGCCTCGTACCCTGAAACCTGTGTCAGTCCAAGAGCCAACTTCTAACGAAAGGGAACAGGATCTAACAAAATTACTCACCAAAAGATCCTACATTGATACACACCATCCAAAAGTCCAAAGTTTCGCTACTCAAGGGATTCGCTTTTCGGTCAGAGAGAAGAAACAGCTCTAGGTTTCAGGGAGTAATTGGAACTGAACAACCCAAAAGCATCTCTCCGGAGAATCACAAAAGACTTGGGCTGCTTTCAGTAAATCCTTTCCAGAGCTAGATCAGAAATGTTGAGATAGCCAAAACAAACACAGGAACAAAATACAGACCCCTTCCTGGCTTTTTATCCTGACTTTCTCTTACCCCTCCCAAGTAAGATAAAATAAAATAAAAAAAACCTGCACCAAGAGACTCTTCCCAGGTACGTGTTATTTAAGCAGAGCTCTCTTCAGGTCGGTGCTGGAGAGTCCTGTCAGCTCAGAGCACGCTTTGGGGTCACCACAATTCCTCCCCCAAGAATAACAGAGTCTTCAGAAGACACGAACTCCTAAAGGACAGGTCCTCTTTTAATCAGCTTTAATATCAGAGTAGCAGCAGCAACCTCCGTGCTCAGGCCACAAATGACAGGTTTATTATCCTTTCTTTTGAAACTGATAAAT
>BJBW01007557.1:76756-100590 GCA_004320125.1 Scolopax mira
AGATATTTAAAGCTTTGTAGGAAATTCAGATGGACAGACAGGTCGTGTTGCTGTCATCTGGGTTCTACCAAACTTTGGAAAATTTCAAAAGCAAATTTACTTTTTTTTTTTTAACTCTCTCCATGTCTGTCTGTTACTTCTGTTACCTACTGGCAGATTTGTCCAGCAGGTTACCTCCATTTGTAAATGACCAAATAACAGGATATTTAGCTCATGTAAATCAGTGATGGTTTACTTAATTATACAGATTTATATTAGATATGTTTCTAAATATATATTCATAATTTGGTATCAAGAGGAGAAACTGTAGGCACTCAGGTTGCTCACAAGTCATGAGGCCAGTTTTAGTTTTGAGTATTAAATGGGTAGATCTTCCTCAGGATGCAATGAACAAAGAGGTCTGGGCTGGTGAAACAACAACAAAAAAATTCAAGCCATGATTCAGGAAAGGGAAAATTAGATAATGATAATAGGAACAGTACTGTCTGTACTGTATTGCCCACTGCAATAAACCCAGGGATTCCTTGTCAAAGATGTGCCTAAAACCTCACAGAACAAACTATGCAAGATGCAAAGCTCTTCATTAATAGCATGATTCTTGGGGCCAAATTCTTATTTGTGGGTGACTTGTTGCAGGTGGGAAGGGTTTCAGGGGTTGGTGCCGACGTGTGCCAGGGAAAGGGCCCCTCCAGGTCTCACTGCTGCCTTCAGACAGCAGCGAATTAAGGGGGAGACTGGCAAAAAGATACTTAAAAGCAGTGACAAATAGTGCTCCTGAATTAACTTTAAGCCTCACATTAGTCCCACTAAAGACAGCAGGATTATTCAAATGCTGGTTTTCTCAGCTGACGAACTGCTTAATTGGACTGAAACCTATTGGATAAACATCTACATGGACATCCCTGAGAAAATACAAAGGAAAACAAATTAGAAATGGAAGCAGTTTCTTCACCGTTGGGTATTCACGAATTACCCCTCCTTTGCATAAACGATGCAGGAACATGGTTAAGCAAAGCAATACCAGTAAGTTGGGACTTTGACGGTGCCACGGAGGAACATTTATTGCACACTCTATATGCTTTATTATATGCCTAAAATATTATATGCCTTAACCTTATTTTATTGATTTGAAGGGGTATCTGCCCACGTGATGAAACCCAGTAGAGGGGAAGGCTGGAGAGGAGGAAGTTCTTCTGACAAAGAACAAATATTTGCCTTCTGGGGCACCATAATCGTCCCGTCGCCTTTCATATCACGAATGAGAAATCAAAAACTACAGCAGTGTTTAATCAACATGTTTGAGCACAGGCAGGGAACATTTCTACACCAACCTGATAGAACCAAATAAAGTTTATGGACATAACCCTAATTAATTTAGTGTATTTGGATTCCTGTCCTCCAGTCTCTGTTGTGTAAACCGCAGCAGCTGCAGCTGTATTGCAATGAGGATCAAGTCATTCCAAGCATTATGTGTATTTCAGTTTGCAAATATTTGAGGCTTCTGCGTGGGCAGGTTGACATAGCATTGCAATCAATTAAACAAACAAGCTACAAGGGTACTATTGACTGGGAGCACAACGCTCCAACAAATCTGGCCATTCAAGTGAATGTGTACAAAAATATGAATTTTTTTTTAATCCTTTCGCCATCAAGGAATCTATCATCATGCTCCACTTCAGCGTATAAACTCCAGAGTCTTGATTTATTCATGGCAAAATCCAACACGCATAGCAAACGGTGGAAAAATTAAAGGACATGCTGATTTAGAAATTACTCGAGCAGCTCTGGGGGCTGGCGGGGCCAGCTGGAGATAGGCTATGGTAAGGACATGCCAAAATCTCCTTGTGTTCCAGAACCAACATCCATATGACTAAATGCCAGTTATGTTTCACTCAAAATACCCAAACAGCATTCAGGTTGTGCTGGCTCTATACGTTGGCCTGAATTCCATCTCTGTCCATTAATGAAAAAACAGAGATCGGCACTTATTTCTTAATGCAATGTATGATTAGCACATGCTGCTGACACAACACCCAGGGTCTCCAACCATCCAACCACGACCACGAGGACTTCTTTTGCATGCTAGATGTCCATTTACCCCCAGCAAGTTCCAGTGGGGTTACAACGACCTGCCCAGCGACACCCAAACAACAAGCATCAAACCCACAGCATTTGCTCTTCAACAGAACTCAAGCAAGGAAGAAGAACAGCACCGTGAGTCAGAAGAAAACCTCAAGGCTGTATTTTAAGTGGGGACTCTGCTTAAATCAGAATCGCCTGAAAACTGGCCAAGCCCCGTGTTTGCTACCAGCACACCCAGGCAGAGGCTGGCAGGGAAAAGCTGACCTTGCCAGACCCCACTCCTTCCCTGACACGTCTTTTTCCCAGTTTTGACATTTGTCAGAGTAGGGCAGAAATCTCACGATGTTGACAAGTCCTTGCAGGCGGGAGCAGTAAGAGCCCCTTGATGTGTATTTAAAACACTTTTTCCTCCTCTTCCTGGCCCTGTCAGAGGCAGACTGTGCGGGGGCAGAGTCCAGCCCGAGTTGTCAGCGCTGCCCTACCCCTCCTTATTAGACCCTGGGCATTGAGGAGCTGCTGCTCCTCCTCCTCCTCCTCCTGAGCCGCCTGGCAGAGCCCACGCTCAGGGCCCCGGGTTGAAAACGGGGGCAGATTCCATCACATCACTTGTGGATTTGCAGACAGCCAGGGGCCCACGATGTATTTATGGCCTGTAAACACTCTCTGCTGACACCTGAACGTGCTGCTCATTGGAAATGCTGGCAGGGACAGGTCCGGCTCCTTCTGGAGCTCTCTGCAGCAGGAGAGAGGAGAAAACCAACTGACACAAACACTTGAGAACGTGCTGGTGAGACAGTGCCACAGGAGCTGCTTCACTGCCACCCAAGGATGGATTTCCCTGAGCTAAGGTGTTGCCTGGGAATGAAAAGGAGAGGGGAAAATCGGGACCACACTGACACTGCGGGAATGAGCGTGGTGGCAGTCAATGGGACGGGGAGGACAGACAGGGGTGAGGGCTCTGCCATGGAGCCAGAACACTGACTGTCCAAAAGGTCAGAGCCAGGTGCCTGCACTGGAGAAAGCAGCTGGAGCTGCTCCACTGGCAGCAGCAAGAGCAGCCGACCCTGTGCCTAAGAGATGCAAGGATTTCTATAGTCCCCTTTCGTGGCTTAGTGTTTGCCTCTACTGCACGGGGAATGGCCCAAGAGACACAAGGGGCTGAAAATGGCCAAGACACGAGAGAATGAGGCCAGTGGTGCTCTGAGAACTGGCTGCCAGCAGCTGGATTCCCCTCTGTAATGCTGTTTGAGTGGGGCAGGCACGGTCTGACTGCTCTAACCGATGCAGGAACGGAAAGAATTCCTTCCAGCACCCTCTGAAATGAGATATTTCTATGAACAGTTTTGTTTCAAACTTCTGCTTTGCCAACACTACTTTTATTCCGCCAGAAAACTGACGAATCCTCAAAAGAGAATTTAAATTATACGGATTCTTGGACAACCCCCTCCCATTTTGATAAATGCAAGGGGCACGGGGATACTCCTTGGAAACCAGATCAATGACTTGCTCAACCCATCGTGTCCCATGTGTTTATTGCATCTGACACACTCTGGCCTCGCTGCCACATCTATAAAATTAGTAACACTGGTAATTTCAGTGGCTCCTAATGAATACAAAAAATATTATCAAATCCAATTAAGGGAAATAATCTTTTAGGACAAGGAGTTTGAGCCTTGTTACCCACACAATCTATATCTAGTTTTAACATGCACTTTTTTTGATCTTGAAGTTTGTAGCATCCCTTTAAGTTCACACAAATGAAAACTGGCCACAAAATAAAACACTTAAGAACCATTTTGTAATACCAGTCCACAGGAACAACACTCCACAGACATACAGTATCATCAGTAAAACCTTCTTATCACTTGTGATTTCTTGGATAATTCAAAAGATTTTCTTTAACCATTCTTTTGAAGGGGTTTTATCACGTTTTATGACATCAAATGTCTGCGTCTATGTGATACAGGATTTTATGGGGTGAAATTCAGTCCTGTCCCCGGATATACAGATTGAAGCCAATGATTTTTTCCCCACAGCCCAACCTCAGTACCCGGTACCCGAGCAGGACAGAATAGTGCTCTGTGTCCTTATCAGTCCCCAGCTCCAGGCAGAGCTTTCAAGGTACAGCTTTCCACAAGGCTTTTCATGTGCCTGGTTTTGAAAAGTTCCAACCCAGGAATGAAATTCTTCCAGTTTGATGGCATGAAACTGTGTTTTAATAGCAGATTCTAGCACCTAATTGGGAAAGAGGCTATTTACTACGGTTAGAAACCCCACTGCAGATAAAAAGAATCCTGGCCATTTAAAAATCATTTTTACATTTGATTGTTCACAGGAGCTTGATAAAGTTTATCAAGCGTCAAAGCTTTTGCTCAGCATCAAGGTGATGTAAGAACAATTGCTAAGTCCAGCCAGAACAGTACCTGTACCCTGCATCGGCAGCTGAGGCAGAAGGTAGGAAATATTCATCCCTTTCCACTTTCTTATTGTCATTCCTTTCTGTTCTGTGTATCTGCATTTATGTGATTTGTGCAGCAAAGTATGTTTCTATTTGTATTTACATGAATCTTATTAGAGAAATACCTGCCAGTTTGACATTACATTTACTGTACTAGCAATCTCAGACTTTCTTATTCAGCCTTTTTTTTTTATTCCATTTTCTTTTCATCCTAGCTGTGGATGTGTCCTACTTTCTTGTTTAGAAGATGATATGCTTGCATTATGCATTCTAAAGATAGATTTTATTTTTTTTGAAAGCACGTTGACGTGGTCATCAAAAGAAACGTATTCAGAGTTAGTTTCTTGCCCCAAGGGAGTTGTGCTTAAAGAGTTTGATTTCAGGGTAGGACTAAAACATGATGCAGCTTCTGTGCAGAATGATGATTTACTCTATGTTAAATTTTGCAGCTAGAAGGTGAAGCTCAAAGACCTGTTTTTGTTATCACTTGGGATTGGCAGGGCCTTTTAAGGAGTGAGGAGTAGAGGGTATTTATGGAATCTACCTGCAGAGGAGGACACTTCCAAAAGCTCACATGAAATTTGAACATGCAGCAGGTACTAAGTGGCTTTTTAAAACTGCCCTTCCAAGACATCCATATTCATCACAACAGTGTCCTTAGGTCAGTCATACAGACACAGGGACGGAAGGGACTCAGAAAACTCATGGAACCCAGTCCTGAGCCTGACACCATCCCGTCACTGCCCCGAGAGCACCCTCCTGTCCTAAAGGTGAGCAATGACAGAAATCACACTCCCTCAGCCTCCTCCAACCCTCAACTATAGAAAGTACTTTCTAAGGCCCAACTACGACACTTACTTTCTACGGTTTTAACACAGTTTCTTATTATTTCCACCAGCAATACAGCAGAGAGAAAAAATACATTACAGGTCCTGGGTGTGGGGTGAGCACAGCTTGAAAGGGAATCTGATTATTCCAAGTTATAGTCCCACCTTCATCTTAAATTATCTCTTTCTTTGAAAAAAGAGGATATGGTGCACAAATACAGAAGAATGGAGTACTCACACCAGGAAGCTTCATAAAACATAAACCAACCCTTTTAAAGGAGGAATACTTCACTACTTGCTATACTGTGGGCACCCTTAAAGACTTGCAAACATCACACCAAGAATTAAAGGTGCAAATCTGAGGCCCAGCAGAGAACAGCGACGTGCCTAAACCCAGGAGACTGATGAGCAGAGTTAGGAACAGAAATTGCATGTCTTACCCTGAAGTTCTGTGTTTCATAGCTAAAGAGAATGAAATAAGAACATAATGGAAAATGCCTGTGTTGTTTAAGAAGCCTGGCTACTTTTCATTCAAAGGCTTTGCTTTTGTGCTTGTTTCTGTTTAAAATTCTACAGCCAAATTTATCTGTAGTATAACACCATTGATTTCAATGGACTTACAGCAGGGATAAAGATGCTAACGCTCACTTATCATATCCCCCCTGTAATTTTTTCCCCATCAGGTAAAGCTCAGCTTAGCAGACAGGATGTAGGGAATTGTTAGAGCCGGTGTCCTTGTGACATTTCATTAAGCTGGTCTTTTAAAGCTTATCATTAGAGATACTTAAGTCTTGTTGGAAGAACTTAATTGCATCCTATTTTCCTTGACTGAAGATGCATTTGAAAAGTCAGACTGCATTTTGATTTTTCTTTAGTTTTTCAAGGTCTTTGTGCTGCATAGAATTTTAAACTCCTCCATCTGCTTCAGTCACGCTTCACCTGCAGTTGGTGTAACTCCTGCTACTCAAAACTGTTGATGGTCCTGTTCCTTCCTGGTCTCTAAGTCAGGCTCCAAGAACATAGAGCTTACCCAGCACACAGGTGCCTTTGCATAGGCAGAAAAATGATTAAAAGGCCATAACAATAAAAGAATAGGGAACAGAGATTGCTTTTCTTTGTTGCAAGCAAAAGCTATTGACCTTTCTTTTAAAATACCCCAAACAAGTTATAAAACTCCTAATAACAGACTGGTCCTTCCTCCACATTTCAAATACTGGCAGCACACAGATAGTTACAAATATTTCTAGCTACACTAAGATGTGTACGTATAGCTAACAGGAGGGCTGTGAATAACCATCCACCTGGAAATTTGATTTTAAATGTTATGAAGCAAGCTTTGTTTTCAGCTTTACCACTCTAGTGTATTAAAGGTGAAGTGACATTTCTGATCTGAGAGTCACAAAGAACATTCACCTAATGCAACTTTTGTGGGGGTGCTGTTAGGATTTCTCATCTCTGCTTCAGGAATTTAAATAACGACCCATTAATTTCAGGTAGTTAAATCTGACTTTCTTTGAGACAAACACTCCTGGAGCCTCTCCTCAGGGGCAGCTGATGAAGTAGATGGAGTTTCAAACAAGAGCACGTAACAGGAGAATCAGGCTCTTTTTTTGTTTTTTTTTATAACCTCTGCTCCCAGAATCCAATTCCCTGATCCTGTCTGTGAACAATAAAAGTGTTATTTAAGGCCAGTCCTCCTTGCCGAGTTCTGCACTTTGACACAAACAATGACTATTTATTCACAGACATATTAATATATTGTAGCTGCAGAGAGACATTCGTTAGCACAGGCAATAGGAAGTGGCTGTGTGAGCCATGCTGTAATGCTGAAGTCAATTATCACAACATAAATCTTTACTTTCAAGCATATTATGTTTTTCCTGCAGAAAATAGCACTAGCTCTCAGTTCCCAATCAGGCATGATCATTAGTACAGTGCTATTTTTGAAGATTACAATCCTTAGTGACAACTCAGTATTCACGGAAAGGAGAAGCAGGGTTTGTGGGTTTTTGAGGTTTCTTTATTTTTTGTTATTGTGTTTTGGAGTTACTTAGATTGAGGGTGCGACAGTCAGCTACGCTGGTGTTAATTTGCCTGGCCCTGTAGTGGTGCTCAGTGATGTGCACGGTGCCAGCCTGAAGGAGATAAGTCTTTCAATTACCCTTCAGCAATCCCTGCGTTTCCAGTCCCTGAGAGCTCTGACAATATGATGAAACTCTGGTGCTGCAAACCCTCTGCAGCTCTGCCAACGCACCTCAGCCACACGGGGAGCCCCGGTTTATCCCAGGCAGGAGGAGAACTGGCTCATACACAGCACGGGCAAATAAGCTTCTCACTAACTAGCATTCTCCACAGAATCCTTGAAACCCATTCAGCAGCCCACTGGTACCCAACGCAGACAAAAGAAACAAGTTTAGGTAGTAGCGTAGACAAAAAGGTCCCAATTCTTTGTGGCAAGACAGGCAGAGCCATCTGTCTTCCCCCACAGCACGGGCACCCACACAACCTTGCCAAAATGCCCGTGTCTTGCCCTGGAGGAGCCCTGGCACCACCTTCTCTCTTTCATTGTGCTGTAATTTAAAAATCTATCTATGTATCTATATACTTCTAAAGGTTTCTGTAAGCTATACTTCCAGAAGGTGAACTGGTGCCTGAGGCTATTTTGGAATTAGAAAAGCAAAGGGCAAACCTAGTTATTTTGTGCAGGAAAGCTGCGAGCGCTCGCACACAATGCACTCGGTAAGAGAACAACTCGTCAGGAGTATAAATCCTGGACTCTTATGGGTTTTGCTTCTAGCACAAAATGTATAGGCCTAGAGAAATCCAACAGAGGTCACTTCATTTTCACGTAGTAAGAACAGTGTCAGAACCAGCCTTTACCCATCTAGGGCTTTTTGTCTGTATTAATGGTCCACAACTAGCCCTACTTTGTGCATATTGAAAGAACCGGTTGCACTAGGGCAGGCTCAGATAAAACCTTCATTTGTCCAGCCATGAAGTTACACAAATAACCCCAGAACATTCAAATCCCGAAGGGTGCAAATGGACACAGTGCTGTATTCTCTTTGTGCCTCATAAAGGTTCTGCACAGAGTAAAAGGAAGTGTCCAGCCCTGCAGAAAATGCTTGCTCAGAAACACCCAGGTCCCAGATGTGTTGGTCCTCTGAGCACATCCTGGGCTTGCTTTGTGCGGGCACCTGAGCACATCCCCTCTGCCTGAATAACAGAAGTAATTATTGCACCCTACTTACATCCAGCCCGTGTGTGGCCAGGAAGCATTTCAGCTATTCCAGAGACACTAATGCAAGGCGTCACACAGATTCCCCCAGGTAAGGACGGAGGTGTCACCACCAGAGAGATTTAGTGGAGATGAAACTGGGGAGGGGGAAGGGGCACAAACATTGATATATGCTGAGACACACAAGTCCTATGACTCAGATGATCTTAGCTCTCTCTCCAGCACTTGGGAGTCACCGGAGGTTTGGAAGCATGTAGCAGCTTTCTTTTTCACGCACCTGCAATGAATCTAATTATTCCCACAGCATAAAGGCCTGCCACATCACCCTTTCCACTCCAGTATCTAATTTAGACCACCAATGACATTTAAAAGACACCTTTGTACTCAAGCTGCAAGACAAGCTCTGTGAGTAGGTGCACAGAAGAGAAAAGATAAATTCTGGCCGTGCAAACGAGGCAGGAAAAAAACAAAGCAGAGGTTATTTTAAGAGTGAGTGTAAGTGTGCACATGTGCCCGTGGTCTGTGCTCCAGGACTGAAAGAGTGTACAGCTCTGCTGAGTCAATTCGACTCAAGATAAAATTCTGAGCCTGTTCAAAAATAACAGAAACAAAATGTTCTTATGCCTTAGTTCTCATTTGGAT
This sequence comes from Scolopax mira, assembly GCA_004320125.1. Classification (NCBI taxonomy): domain Eukaryota; kingdom Metazoa; phylum Chordata; class Aves; order Charadriiformes; family Scolopacidae; genus Scolopax; species Scolopax mira. The sequence continues at coordinate 86,004 of BJBW01007557.1, forward strand.
ATTCAATTCCAAGTGCAGGATGAAGATGCTCCCAGCCCAACCCCGAGAAAACAAGACTCTAAAATGCTTCCCAGTGCAATCCCATGTAGCTTGATGTTTACCTTGGGCACACTTTCAACTTTATACAATTTTAATTAATCCTTTATGATCTGCAGAGAGATAAGAAGAAGAATCTTGTTTCCAGCCATGAGAGGGTGCAGAGAACAGGACCAAGGGGCTCACATTTAATGTCACCACGTGTAACTCCTACTGTGCACCAGTGTGAGTCCGGCACCTTCTGGAAAGGACGGTGCTGCTTTGGTTCATGAGTTGAGTGCAACTCATGGTTTGTTTTGTGGGAATACGAGTAAACTGAGGCTGCAACTTCCCAAAGGTATGCTGTCCACCAGAGATGGACCTAGTGTCAGTCCCAGCCTGTCCTGCTGCTATGCTGTTAGAGGGGCAATCATCAACTATGTCCTTCACGTGCCTAGAAATGACTTCTGAGGACGTTCTTCCCAAGCACTGAGGTTAGGCTTTACCAGCCCTCCTCGTCTTTTTTGTGAAGATGGACACAAAGTTTGTCCTTCTGCAGTCACCAAGAACCCTCCTGAGATCTCCACACCCTTTCAAAGATGACGTGAGGCAGCCTTGCAGTGACACTGGCCAACTGCTGGTTAAGGTGCCCAGTAGTCCTGAGTAAGTAAATCTTACCCAAGGAGACCCTACCTTGACCTTTCTGAGAGGCAAGAGCCAACTGCAGGACTGATCTATGAAAGATGTATTTTATCACCCCAAAAGTTTCTATGAGAACCTCAACCAACAAGGTTTCCCTCTTCTCTACACAAGGTATCAGTGGTTAAGGCTCAATGAAGATTTCTTGGCTTCAGGCCATAGAAAAACACCGGTGAGAGCCTGTAGTAAGGTTACTAAAAACACAGCAATAAATAAAAATATTTATTGGAAAACAAAGAGAATGTACAACCTGAGGGAATTCTCAACGTGTAAGACTGATAATCAGGCACAGACTGTTCAGAAGAATTACTTGTGCAATCTCACTTGAGTACCTTTCTATGGAAAATTAAAAGAGAAAAAGGGGAAGTGTATTGAGAGAAGAGAGAATATGAATTAAGGCTTGTGCTTCTATTTTTCTTTCTCCCAGTGACTTGAAGTACAACCTTGAGGGAACAGTTACTCTTTGAGATGCACCGGCTCTGCTCATAAAATGAAGCAGGCAAAATTATCATAATGTAACTTATTTAGCTCATTTCTTCAATAATTTGTGCAATGTACTTTGAAATGCTCAGATGAGATCTGTTAGATGCTGATTATTATTTGCAGAAATGCCACAAGCCAGGAGTGGAGCTGGTTGCTAGGACCTTCCCTACCATAGAAGTTGTCTTTTGTAATTTCACCACCTGGACTGTCACCGGAGTTATACTGGGTAGGGCAAACTCAGAGACTGAGGAACTGCTCATTTTGGTGTATATTCAGATTTCAGGGCACAATTTGTACCAGCAGACAATGTGGGGTGAACAACAGTTCACAGGCAGAAAGATAAGAGGACTAATAGAGCAAAAAATAACAGCATTCACTGGTGTATAGAGGTCAAGGAGAAATATAAATTGCGTTCATCTGAGAAAAAGGACAAACATTTTAAAATAGAAAGCCAAATCGTTAAATGCAGAACATAGTTTAAGCAAGTCTGATTTTTATAATAATGCAAGGTTCATAATTGTGTCTGATTATTATGGTCTATTATGGTCAAATTGTAAAATAACTGCAGATTTTCCCTGTTAAATGATGCTAGGTCAAGCATTAGTTCCTATTCTTTGACTGCACTTACATCCTAAAATCCTCTGGTGTTACTCCTGTCAGCTGGAATTCACTGGACAGCTGGTAACACGCAGAATAGATTTCTCACCCAGGTTGGATTTGCTGGGGCATATGTTATTTCATTTCCACTTCCCCCGGAAGAAAGTGGATTACCACAAGTGTACGCATACTTTGAAAATAGCCCAGTAGGTGTTATGCATCAAAATTGGCTGAAAATTATATATGGAACACAAAGAATCGAATGGTTGGGTTTTTTTATCCCACTTTGCTTTGCAGAAAATCCCATTAGGTAACTGGGAGCCAAGCAGAAAGCACGTAAGGAGACAACCACATATTTCCTCTCTGTAGGAAGATTTGCCACCCGAAATCAGCCAGCAGACCATCAGGCTGTGGAGCTGGCCTCTGGCACTGGTCCATACCTGCTGGCCACCCTCCAGCAGAATAATTTCACTCCTCCAGTTAGGATCTCTCTTCCCTTCCAGTCTTAACTAGGTTACTATTCTCTTACTGTTCACTTCTTGGCCCACATTTCCGAATATCATTTGTGTAGAAGTAAGACTCACAGACAGGACAGAAATAGGCTTCTTCCAAGTCCAGGCGATGCTTTAATACCCGGGTAAGATAACAATCAAACTTTTTTAAATGCCACATTTTGTTTTCTTCTAAAACCAGTATTTCATCTTTGGCTTTTCAACAGTTATAAAATGTGGCAATTGTTTGTGCGTAAATCAGTGCACGATTTCAGATTTTAATAAATAACCCCTGCAAACCAGGAGCAGATGCCACACCTGATGATACAGAGAAAACAGAAGGGAATTCCTGATTAATTACAAATGGAGCTGCTTTGGTCAGCTACAAATATCCAGTTAAAAAAAAAAAAAAAAAAATCACAGGCTGTTCAAATAACCCTCAGCACGTCTTTCAAACTGCTGGGGCTGCAGCTTCTAAGCCACTCTGAGTCAGGGTTTCTTGAAAGCAGTCTCCAGCTGGAACTGCAGCTACCATAGAAATTCTTGTGTCCCCTGGTCCCGGGAGGGTTAGCCAGCCTCCATAAAACAAATTAAATGAGCCCTCCAAAATTTCCCTTCCGCAAAATACACTTCAGTTGCCCCTGGCAGCTGGGGTGTAGCTGTGCCCAAAGGATGAAGGAGAGGTTAAGGAGGAGCTGGGGACTGAGCTGCTGTTCAGCCCAGCTGAGAACACCAGGGGTACCCAAAGGGAAGTAGTTTTTCATGGGGAAAAAGGGAAACTTTTTGCCCAGAACTTACAGCTCGGTGGTAGAACTCACTGCTAGGAGCCAGCACAGTAGCCACAACACACACTCCATAGTCCCCCAAACAAACGTGCTGCTTCAACATTTATTATAATGACCCAGAACTAAGATTACAATAGGCAAGAGTAACAATAGAACTAAGACCTGCACCGCTCTCTGCGCAGCAAAAGTGACTATAACTAATGAGAGATGGGGAAAATTTCTCTTGGGACTGTACCTCAGAACTTTGTACCTGCCTGTGAAGTAACTGGAGAGTGGATATTGGTCTAACTGAAGCCCAGATCTGGCTCAGAATGAGTGATCCTTTGGGTCCCATCCTTTCATTTTCTTTTTTTGGTGAGAGGCACTTAATGTGCTAACATCCTGTGCACTTTGGGATATGGTAACCTCTACCACTCCATATGCACCATTTACTCAGTTTCTTTCTTACTTTAGGGGGAAAAATTAATCTAACACAACCAGGAAAACAACTCAACAGAAAAAGTACAAATTCCCAATTTATTTCTTCAACTACTCGTGAGAGAGTGACTTCCTTTCTTTATGTTTGGATCGGCATTGAAATGTAGCAGAATGAACTTCAAAACATCCATAGCCCTAATTATTTCAGGTAAAGTGGAAACAGAAGAATATGATTAATGGTGGGGAACTGTTTGGCCACTTCCAAGTCCATTAATCAGGTGTCCAAAGGGGAAAAGTCAGGCAAACTGAAAGCTGGGGTTGTGAGATTCCCAAATGCTCGTGTTCAAGATACCCTGATATTTAACAATGTAATTCGAAGACTGTAAATGGGGCTCACTGGCAAAAATCAGTTCATCTGTGAGGGATTAAACCAGCACCTTAAGTTTCTATCCACATGACTTTTGAAATAACTCTGAGCTACAACGCTCCTAACCCCAAATCCGAGCAATTGCTCAGACTGAGCCTTAAATGCAGATTTCTTTCAATCATTTCCCTTAGTGCTAACAGCAGTGACAGAGTCCAAGCTAGTTTTGCAAAAATAGCACAAGGCCACCTCAGTAGAGAAGAAATGGCACTTTTTTCCCCAGTAGCTGTCTTGCTAAAATAGCCACGATCTTGCTGTTTCTGAGCAACACAAACCTCAGGATTTTTCTCCAAGAATAACCATTTCCTTTTTTTTTTTTTTTTCCCCACAAAAAGTGAAGTCTGAGATTAAAGGCACTTTTTTTCCTGTATGGAATATGCCCGTTTGATGGGACTCAGGAGCAGGTCTGCCTCTTCATTTCCCACCAGTGACAACCGTGGGAGGCTCAGACCAGGCCACCTGCTCGGGGCTGCAGGAGAAGGAGGCTCCGAGCATCCTCTGTGGCATTTAGCGGCGAGAGATCAACGAGCGCTTCAGACCATCTGCTGCTCTTAATGCTGGCTCACTAGAGAAAAGCAAGGCCTGTACACAGACCCCTTATTTAACAGCCACAGCAGGTGGATGATAAAATGGCCCTCGTTGCCCCCACACACACCTAGAGCAGGCATTTTAAAATCCCAGTACTGTAAGCGGAGAAACTGGGGAAGAAAAGGGACACCAGCCAAACCCAGTATTTCTAAAGTCGCAGGGGGCTTCGAAAAAACCTTTCGATCCACTGCTTTGCTTCTTAATCCCATCTTTTGAAAATAAAAATACTCCAAGGGGAGTAGGGGGGTTTAAGAATTGATAGCTCAGCAGCAGCAGACTGACACCCTGCTGCCAGCAACAAAGACCGTGCTACCAAACTCTAAAACGTGTGAGAAAGATGCTGGGAGGGGGGCGTTATTCATAATTCCATGCGTGCGTTGGTTTTTTTCCATGCAGTTTATAAAACAACTCTTTGGAAGCTTGGAAATGTAATCTATTTCTTTTCTCAGGGCATGACCACATGCTGGTGAAGTTGGCTAAAGTTTTGCCGCTGCTTTCAGCGGGAGGAAGATCAGCTCCTCTGCCTGTCCCCACCGCTTTGAATACTCAGGTTCCTTTGTCACAGGGGTGGGTGTCATACCACATCATTTCGGAGGGACATTAAAGCTTTTGCACCAAGGACAGTAGAAACTGCCAAGACTGAAATTGAGTTTTTCTTTTCTCAATCACTAACATGCGTGAAAGCAAAGATGGGATCACAAAGCAACCAGATCTATGGATTCCACTTTATTTTCACATTCAAGCTTTCTTTAGACTATTTTCATGTACTCATCATTTCACAGTCCCCGCTGCACCAAGCAAAGACATAAAATCCCACATCTGTTCAGTTCCTTCTCTTCAGCACAAAGAAGAACAAGGTTCCTCTACTCTGACATTGTACAGTCCAACACAAAACCACTTCTTTTTCTCCTGTCCCACTGGAGAGCATCCCCTGGGATGTACAAGCCATGGAGTCCTGCACGAACAAGTGCAGCCCCTTCCCACGTATACACAGCAGCAGAAGAAAATGATGCACCCCCTGAGGAGAACCACCATCCTATCACTGTTATTTCAAACATTGAAAAGGACTAAACAAATCATGCCTCTTATTCCAGGTCTGCTCATAACTTATGCCCGAGAACTTATCCTGCAAGATCTGGCAAGATCTGAAGTGCCTTTTCTGCAAAACCAGCCTCCACCTCACACAGAGGAAAGTCCTTGGACAGCAGAAGCTCAGGGTCTATGAGGAATTACGATAGAGGCAGAAAATGACTGGACTGTGTGCTAGAGCCTGTGATACGTGCAGAGTTCCTTAATGAAATGACAGCCCTTGTTTTGTAAAGGAGCTAATGGCTTTGACAAGAATCATGGGTTCTGTTCACGAGGCTCCAGCAGCCCAAGTAACGAGCCCGTAATTCACTCGCCAGGACTGTCATATTCACCAAATGCATTTGTTAGAAGCTGCATCAGGCCAAATGCTTAATAAATTCAATAATCTCCCCACTAAACGCATTAGTGCTGCCCAGCTATGATCTTGATAGATCGTGGTAGTTGCCCTTAAGCAATTAGTACTAGGACAATTGCTCAGATTCACTTGGAACAAAGCACCGGCACTTGGTAATTGGTTTACTCTAATGAGAGAAAGAATTTCTGAAGAGGATATAGGCAATAAGAACTGAAAAATACAATTTATGGTGCCGTGACAAAAATAAACAGACTTTACAAAATTGCTCACAAGGTCAGTTCCCAGTTCCTTTGGCTCAGAGGCCTCACGACAAGACCACACTTACGTGATGTGCCGCAGAATGTGAGCTGTGTCACCACGGCACTATTAAGAACAAGGTTATTCTCCTGCCTTTCTATGAACAGTAATTGAAGCAAGTCCTTCCCAACCTTCATTTTTAGCTTCATTAAATAATGAGGCAGGATGACAACGGGTGTCTAAGAGCAAACTGGGTGCTGTGGCTAAAGACCTACCAAGCTAATGAGATACCACAAACAAATGGATGTTGGGTGATGACTGACCCAAAGCAGTCCCAGGAAAAGCTCACTGCACTGGGGTGCTCTGGATGGACACAGACACCCAAGCTCAAATTTCATCTCATAAAATGCAGAAGCAAGAAAAAAAAAAAAAAATCCTTGTTTCAGTCCAGGGCTTGCATTCCTTTGCCTCTGCGTGTTGTCTCCCTGCTGAGCGGGTGTAAAATGCTACCAGCTCCCAATGCTCTTCTCAGCTCTTTACCCCTCTGCTCCCCAACAGAAAGAACCCCAAGCTGGTCCTGGCTCTCTGTTCAAGAAGTCAAAGGACACGCAGTAAAGAGAAGGTTATTCCTATGTGCACCAGCGTCTGCTTTTGCTCAGCACATGTAATCAAATTATACATCTGATTAAATCAGAAAATAGAGAAGCCTTTGGATGTGCAGCACTCCATGCTCCGTACCTGAACTCAGGTTCAGCACTCACCTCACTGCCAGCCAGAATACAGCAATTAGTTCCAGCAAAACTATATTTGCTTATAGGACTAATTAGAGATCAAGAAAGTGGCTCACTTTTGATAATTACATGGTTGTGTCCCGTCTATCAGCCACTGTTAAATTGTTGTTATATTAATGTAAAGCTTATAATCACGGCTGTTCTAAATTGAATAAATGTTCTTGCCAATTCTCCAATGCAATTAATTTACATAAAAGCCTCTGGAACTAAAATTAAAATGATATACATCTTTCCAAGGGTTTCATTTAAAACAAAGCTAAATAATAGAGAAATTATATATCTTTTTTCTTTTCTCTTCACATTCTTATGTTTACTAAACTTAATGGCCAAATAATCATTGCAATGTGCCTAAAACAGAGTTATTCAGAACTGTTATACCAATAGCTCATTTACATGTCTAGTGATTCATTATTCAAGACATTAATATTTTAAACAGCCCGTTCCCAAACCAAGGGGGATTCCAGATGATGGTGCAGGAGGTCAGGGGGAGATCTATTCCCTCACTCATCTGCACGTAAATCACACTCATCTGTTGTATTTAGGAATTTGCCTTTTTCTATAGAGCACTGATGTTGCTCATACAGACAAATCTCACCAAGTCTTCCCTGCTAAAGAAAGAAAAACTACACTCTACTAATCTATAAACCTGCCACAGATGAAATTTAAATTAGCTCCACTGTGCTTTTTCAAAGGAGTAATAGTGTGAACCACAGAAGTCAGAGGTCAGAAATGGTGTGTAGAAATACGTTTGCCTACAAAGTCCTGATGGTTGTAAAAGGAGAACTTGTTTAAAGCTGAAACAACTGCTTACCATGCAAACACTGCCCACCTTGGTGCAGTTCACCTCCTCCCAGAGTGTTTTCCCTGCTGGTAAGAGGCAGAGGCAGACTTTATGTACAAACTGTGGCTCTGAGCTCAAGACCAGGCTGTGCTTCTCAATTCCTAATTCAGGTCATTAGATCTCTGCCCAGTCAACACATCTTTCCAGATGGAGAGACATCAAGTTCACATAGTGCCTGACCACCAACTCATGTTCCTATTCACACAGCCTGCCTTGAGAACACTGGAGGGGGTCCATGTGCATTGAGGGTCTTGCTTTGAGCCCACGTGGCTGCTTCCACCCCAAAGGCTGGGCACAGCCAGGATGGCAGAAAGGGTGAGAATCACATCTTTGTTCTCTGCCATAACCATTGCGGTGGGGACTGGCCTTTTACTTCACGGCCCTGCAGTTCATAACTCAGGAGCTGTTTTAACACTCACTGCTGTTAGAGCTTATGAGGTTAAAGGAATGTTAGAGGAACGGGGTGACCTCCTCTGCTGATGTTCACACTTGATTTACAGGAGGGGATTCTAACAATCCATTTTAATGCTTCAGCACTTCTCAATGCCTCCACAGAACTAAAAGTTAAGAAAAGGGTTAAAAAATTATGTACGTCATAATTTTAAAAAATTAGTCAGAGTAGTACTGGTAGGTAATTACCAGTGAGTCCTCTCTCATGCTGAAGCCTACTTAATACACAGCCCAATTTACTCTACAATTCTTCTTTTCTGCTCTACTCTGATATTCGTGACTTTCTCTTATTCCAGCTGAGCTTAAATACTCACTTGAGGGGAAGTTGTTTTCCCTTGATTGTATTGGAGCAAAGCTCCCCCACTGCACCCACCTTATTACAGGGAACAGAGCACGTTGGGGGAGGAAAAAATGACCTCAGTTAATGACTCAAAGGACCTCCTGAAGCTCACTCATTTCCTTCCACTGTCTCTAAATTATTATTCCCAGCAACCTTTGGAATTTTTACTCTTTTTCCTGTAATAGCCTTATTCAAGGAGACAGGGGCTGTGAACATGCAGAGCACAGGGGTGGCAGTTCAATAACTCCGATCAGCTTGCATTATGCTTCAGTCTGTGTTAGCTCCACACACAGCAACACAACAGCGTACGACGCACTCCACTTCCCCTGCTTAAATGTCCACTCCTGATATTTGGGGGTTTTGCCGTGAATGGGCACTTAATGAAAGTTCTCCTGAACAAGAACCACATGCATGTGTGGAAATAGTTGTGCATACGTTACACATACTTCTACATTAAGCATTTACATTCTATGGGAGAATCACAGCCAGACAGAAACAAATGGCTTTTCTTCTGGGAAGAACAGCCCCAGACAGGTGGCACTTTTATCATTCTGTCCATTAGCACAGAGCGAAGAAGCAGGTCAGAAGTGAAACGGCCAGGGATAGGAGACAATCTAAAAATAAAATTAAAAAATGCATAAAGTTCCATTTTAAGGTTTAAGCCACCATTCCAGAGCCAAGAAACATCCTGTAAAACCAGGCACGGCCACATCTGCTTTCCCACAGCCCAGCGAGCTGGGTTTGGTCGACGAGGACACTCATAGCTCCAGAAGCATCAGTTTAGAGCTCTGGTGTCAGCAGGGACAGAGCCACGGACAGAGCACACCCTACTAAAGGAAATGAAAAACAGTTTGTTGTGTTTTGGGTTTTTTTCCCCAGGAATATTTCCCTACTTTAAGAAAGCTCCGGACAAAGATCTCCAAACACAGAGCTTCCTCCAGGCTACAGAGATAACTGTTGCCACAAACAGGCTGTCACTTGGGAAAAAGCTGGGATATGGGGCTCCACAATGTAAGTATTTGCACGGGAGCAACAGGATCTTTGTGCAGGCAGGAGTGTTCACTATTCATGACTTGCTGTTTGTAATCTGGTGTTCATTAAAATTCCAGCCAGCCAAGCACACCGTGGAAATGCAAAAGTGTGTGATTTGAGGTGAGCAATCACAGACTGCAAACAGCCCCAGTAAACACCTCAAAAACTGCACAGACCGAAAGTTCTCAGCACAAACTCCTCTGCAAAGGTGTGAGAATTAAGTGCTAAGTGCATATTCATGGGTCACCAGCAGGAGCATATTGCAGCAGGTGGCACTTATTTCCTAACTTCAGTTCCTGCCTGATCAGAGCCTCCTGAGCATCACCAGTGGCCAAGTATTTTGCTTAAAGACAAAGCAGGAAACAGTTTCAGAGTCCTGGGTTCCACATCGGGAAGTGTTAACCTCTAACATTTACTCTATGACTGGCCTGAGAATTGATTTAACAAGTTATTATATTGAATTCAACATCTGCCAAGCTTTGGGAGTTGGAAGGTGAGTTATTACTTCCTCGACTGAATTAATTAATCACCGCCCTTATTACTTAATTTCAGATTGTTCAAGAACATTTCCTTCACCTGTCTCATTCTTCTGTGTCCTGCAATCTCCTTCATGCTCAGGTCCTGCTCCACTATATATGAAAAGATAGGACATTTAGGCTTCAGTAAACATATAAACGTGTGCAGGTGTGAACTCCCAGAGAGTGCTTCCTGCCCAATAGACTGGACGAGTCTTCCACCTATGCTATTGATACTTTCGTTTTGGAACCAGAAAAAGATCCCAGTGTCTACCAGTCTCTTTAAAGATATTTCATCATTTCTGTTATTAAATGATGCAGAGAGGAGCAGAAGACACTGTAGGGACTGCAATCCTGTCCAGTTGCTGAGAATCTGTAGAATTATACTGGTATAAGACTGGCCCAGAAGGAATCCAGACATTTTTATTTAAAGTGGCCTCTCCTCAAGTCCCCCCCAAACTGTCTTATCTCCAGTCTTTGTGTCCAGCTCCCCAGCAGCCCCAGATTGCTCTGCACCAAAGAAATGTTAGAGAGCTTGGAGGTGGTCAGAGCAGGATGGGTTAGTGATGTAGAGTAGAACTTTGCATATATTCCACACACACATAACGAAGAAAACAAATCCTTCAGTATAATTCCTGACCTCCAATTCTTCACACACGCACAAACTAATTTATCTTAATGTCAGTATATATGACATAAAGTATACTAAATTGATGACTGTGACCCTCAGTGTCATAGAGAAAAAATGTATTCCATGAGCCCTGCACTGCTTTTACGGACAATTATAATCCCATCAGAGCATCTCTTGGTCCCCCAGACCTACCAGAGTGCAGGCATGGCCAGTAGTAACCCAGCATCCAGGATTTCCTAGACATTCATCCCACAGGACACCACTAGACAACACATATACCAGATATCACACAAGCTCTTTGATTATTGCAGAGAACTAACTGAATTTAACTCAAAAGACAATCTCTTACTGCTTTTTCTAGCTGAATTTATAGAGTATTTCTGTCTTGCTTGTTCATTCTTTTTCAATAGTGAGAATTTTAGCAAGCCTGCACTGCCAGCAAGCCCTTTCCCCCTGAGAGCATGGGAACACATCTCCAAGAGTGGTTCCAGTCTGCAGAGGAACTCAGTACGACGTCGGTGCCAAGCGTCACCTGAAGATGGTGCCTTCCCAAAGATGGTGCCCTTTCTACTGCTCCAGATACACAAGTGTTCCCTTCTGAATGACATCACCAGCTCCTAACAGCTGTTAAGATACTGGGTGACATTTATATCTCTTTTTTTCATGGTCTATCACAGTTGTTCAAGGAGAGAAGTTGACTCAAGAGACAGAGGGCAAATAGATCCAAGTTTAACTTCTTTGAATTTCCCTGTATTTATTACCCTGCCATTCAACGTGGGAACGGTCAGCAGATAATTTATGGTATCATGCTCATAGAAATAAGTTTGTACTAATGCAATAAAAAGCTCAGAGCACCAGCAGCTCTAATAAAATGAGAATTAACAATAGAGCAGAATAAGGAGGGGAGGGAGAAGAAGAGATAGTCATTAAATCAATAACGCCAAGGTCTGGCTGAGATGTGCTCAAGTCAATAATCCATAAAGTTTTATACTGGCCGTAGGGTGGGAAAGTGTTATCATCTTAGAGCATGTGAAGACAGAACCATTTAGATGTAATATATTCACCACTAAGAGGAGAAGCATAACTGGTTCTATGATCTAGAACTCTGAGGGGGAAAGCTGCCAGGCTGGGAGTTAACGTCTGGTAGGAGCAAACCTTGCTCTAGAAGTGCTGGGCTGAAGCCCAGGTAAAGGCTCATGGACCTGTGAACCAACAGGTTTTTCCTTAGAATTTATCTTTGCTGATTAAGTAATTGTCTTTAGTTTATACTATCAATCCTATTAATTTCCCACCACTCAAAGTTCATAAAGAAACACCCAAGTCTCTGGGTGACTGAAAAGAACACGTGATCCCACAGGTCTCTGGGAATTTAGGATTACAAACTTTCTATGGGATTAACAGTAGTAACTACGGAGACATTATCTAGGAGAAAGGCATTGGAAAGCAGAAAGACCTTGATAAAGGACTAGAAACTGGTATAATTCACATGGTTTGATAACAGTCTACCTGGACCCTCCAAAAAGATGTGAAAAAGCAGCTGTTAAGCAATTACAAAAAGAAAACAAGAATTCAGAACACATTTTACCATTTGCATTCCAAAGAAGTTAAGAAATATCACAATAAGAGAGGTATATTGGATCTCACTGATGCAGCAAACCACGGAATGACAGAAGAATACAGAAGAGAAACAGAGAACCTACCCCCAGTGAGGCAGTGAGAGCTGAGGCACAATCTCCTGCCTGCTCCTCAGCTGCCGGAGCGCGGGGTCCCCCGAGCAGAGCCAAGCCTTCGCCTCTGCACGGTCCTGCCTCCCTACAGGTGATGGGGAGCCGGGTCCCAGAGCTCCTGCGCAGATCGAGGCGGTTCTGCCTTGAACGGGTGCAGATTAATCAGTGCTCTTTCATCAGAGCTTTCCATCTGTAGCATCAGGAAGCCTTCGCAGGAAACCGAGAAGGTCTACCTTTGGGTAGAGCTGGGGGCACTGGACTCCGTCTCGGCTCACACAGGAGCCAGCAGAAGCACTTCTGCTGAACTCCACGTGCTCCATGGCTTGTGAGACCAGCACCAGGATTCCCAGCTCTTAGAAGAGGGCTCAGCCAGACTCATCAGTTCCCCTGTGGCAAGGTTTCAATACAACCACCTTGACTTAAAGCTTTCCACTGATTTTATGTCCTTGTTATTTAAATGGAAGCTCCCTGATTTTGTGTTTATGGCTCAATGAATCATGGTGATTTTCTGCTAGATTTCACACTGCAATTAACTTCCTTCTCTCTCTCCTTACTCTCCTCACCCCCCTTTACCTAGATGAATCCTGGAAATTCACCTTCTGTTCCTAAAACCAGCCCAGCATTTTTCTGGGTGCAAAACTTAGGAAGTGAGAACGGATGCCCCTAAATTCTATCACAGTCACTCAAAATAGGTGTCACAAATTATATAGTTCCACGTTAAATATAGTAAATAAATGTACAACGTGGGATAGAATTTCAGATTCCTGCCCAATCTGTTCTGGCAAATTAACATCCAACCCTTTCCTCCACTCCGGCAGTGTCAGTGGGGTTGTCAGTCCATGGGTTATGGAGTATGATGATTTCGGGTGACAGCGTTTCACCTGTACCGCAGCGTCTCCCAGAATCACTGACAGCAGCCTCTCAGTTGAGGAACTCAAACGACTCCTTAAGAAAACAAATCAAATGTAGTATCATATCCCTTTCTCTGAACAATCTATTTCTTCTATTTGCTGTGTAATTTATAATTTTAACTTGCCAGAGCTCACAGACAGCTTGGTTTAATTGTAGGCTGGAGAGACAACTGTCTGCAGTTACAAATGAACCTATTGGCTCCCTTCCCCTCTCAACTCCCCATTCCCATGTCTCTGAACAAATCAAACGAGAAAAAATTTCCAAACAAACTTAAAGTAACTTCAAGGTACTTCACTTTCTGTACCTGTATTGCAGAATTTGGTCTTAAAGCACCTGTGAAAATTGAAGCCCTTAAATCCTGTGGGTCTTTCCATGCCTATGCAACTGCTATCACTGACGTGCTGTAAGCTGATGTGTTACCTTGAGCCAAAGGGGCACCAGGAACATACAAACCAGACACCGTGTTATTCCAGCCTTGGCAAGGGTGTCTATCCATTTCTAGAACTGGTGTTGATAGAACCGCAAGATAGAATCTCATCCCTAAGTATGTATCAGTAAGTAAAATGGTCCCTTACTTCAATCCCATTTCAGTCACTAAAGTGTTAAAACAGGTAATTGTTTTAATCAAATATTATTGCCGTTGTTTTCCTGCAAACGGCACACACAAGAAAATGTGGAAGGAGAAAAAAGAGCCTCCCGTGTTTTATTTTTATATACCCCAGAAAATTATAGCACAGCTAATAAAATGAGGGTGTCCTACACAAGCTCCAATATTGTATAAATCATGAATAATACATCAGGCAAAAATGAGAAACTGCAATAGAATCAAACCTATATGGAAATAAATAAAACATAACAGCAGAACTGCAATCATGTTAGCTGTGTTGATAAAAATGTGTTTGTGTTTGCAAGAGGAGGAGGGAGGAAACTTCTCCAGTAAACGACTGTAAAAGCATTAATAATAATAATAAGACCTACATGGCAAGTCAAGAAAAAGGGTAATTAAGAAATAAGTATCCGGTTCACCAAAGCTGTTTGGTGGAGAAAGCAGAGGGATGGCAAGCCCAACGTAATGGTAACTTTAGAAAGGTGTCACAAATGAATCTTTGGGATGGATGGGAACACAGACCCTGCCTCGCAGAGCAAATCTGAATTGCATATTGGTATC
>BJBW01007558.1:0-18721 GCA_004320125.1 Scolopax mira
CTCCTTTCTCTTCCCAGGGACAGAGGTGAGACTAACTGGCCTGTAGTTCCCAGGGTCCTCCTTCTTGCCCTTCTTGAAGACTGGTGTGATGTTGGCCTTCCTCCAGTCCTCAGGCACCTCTCCTGTTCTCCATGACCTTTCAAAGATGATAGAGAGCGGCCCAGCGATAACATCTGCCAACTCTCTCAGCACTCAAAATATATAGAGATAAAGAGATAGATATATATATAGATTTATAGATATATATAAAGAGATATATATAGTTGGAGAAAATAAATCCCACCTTCCTTGTCTCTGAAGTTTAATTACATATACAAGAAGGGCCACTGATTATGTTGTGGTAGCGTAAGTCAGAAGTTTGGTACCAAGTTGCTTGACTGTTAGAAGGCACATGATGCAAAAATCTCTGTAAGTGTTAGCAGCTGACTTTTCAGTCTCTTTAAATGACATTGTACTGTGACTTTGCGTTGAAAAAGATATTTGTGACTATATTCTAAAGAAATACTTGCTACTTTGGGGGCCAAAAAAGGCAAAAATTGAATAAATTTTAGCTTAATTTTTGATCCTTTTGCAGGTCTTTCAGTTTTGAATAGTGTAAGAAATGAATTTACTCCCTATCTGCTACAACACTGCAGCTTTGTGGAATGAAAGAAGAATTATAAGTCTATACATGAATTTGCATATATATTTCTATCCAAATCTTGATCTGAAAATCACATATCCAGAGACAAATCCTATATACAAATTATATATACTAACTATAACTGTACTCCCTCCAATATGAGATGCGTTGAAATTAAAGGGCTGTAGGCCTAGTGTAATTTTAGGGATATAATTATGCATCAGGATTTATAATTGGAAGCAAAAATAAAACAAACTTGTCGAGCTCAAGCTCAATCTCAGAATTCAAAAGATGCTTCACAAGGAATTCCCTTTAGACTAAGAGCTGTTTGAAAAATCCTTCTCTAACAAAAACAGTTTTATGTCAAGAAATTAATCTGCACTTTTAATCCACAAAATACATTACTTGGATAAAGTGTAAAGGAATGGAGACAGAATTGAATATCTATATGTGTGAGGGGGAGTGTTATTAATATTCCATAACTTAATTTTGTTCTCTGTAACCTGTAACATGATTTTGGAGTTATGTCAGTGTTAATAATTCTTATGTTTATCAATTTGAAAAGGAAAATTTCTACATGTTTCTACATGTAGAGCTCTCTCTACAGAGAGCTGATTAACTTACCTTGGATGCTTCTGAGTTGTTTCTTTAAAGGAAGTCAATTCAAATGGCACTATGTTGAAGTGGAGATTTGATTTAAGTGCTACATCTACTAACAGTATTTAGGTTTTATGCACTAAAAATAGGTTATCAGAACAAATATGCTTTAAATTATTTTTTCTCTGTAACTAGAGTATTTTTCATTTTTGTTTGAAGCTTTTTTAAATAAGAGGAAGTATTTCAGAGAAAATATCTCCACAAAAAGAGCTGAAGACAGTGATGATATCAAGTCATGATATCAACATCACAAGAAAAGAGTTGCAGTATAGTTAATGCAGCAATATCACCTTGAGATTGGGAAGTTGTGTTCAGGGGACAGCAGGATATTAGGAAACCTGAGCTATGACTATAAGCAGTTGTTTAGAAAGAATGAGGGCTATAGTAGGAAAACGGATATGCAGCTTTATCCTTCTGTGTGCCTGGGAGTTGATGTAGTGGAACAGAGTACTCTGCTGGGATCAAGGAGAGATGGCATGGCCATCATCAGTAAGATGAGATGCAGCTGACTCAAGAAGTTCCCATTGCAAATAAATCAGACTTCCAGGCTAAGAATAGGAAAATAATTTTGCTAATCGTATAGTACTGCAAGAACACAATGTTTCTGTCTCATCTGTGGGTATGGTCAGACTTTTTGGTGGACAGTTCTTTTAGCTCTACTGACTGATATGCAGGTGGCAACTTCAGATAGAGGTCCAATAAATGAAAAAGAGCAAGGAAACAAGAAGCAAAAGGTGAATAAGCTTTATGTTTAGAGTCGGATATATAAAGGGTTTACTGTTTTCTGTTTAGGTTCTGCTTTGGAGTATTCCTCTACACAGTTTAGAAAAAGACTCCAGAGGGAAATACAACCAAAAGTTTGAGAACATAAATTGAAATTGAGCAGTGACTTATTTAAAAAAAAAAAAAAAGAAAGAGAATACAGGTAAAATAGAGCACAGGCAAAACCAGCACACAGGGCTAAATGACTCCATTTTATTTAATTTTACTGGTTTTTTTCTGGGAATGGAGTTGGAAGGAACTTCCTTTACATTTACATACCAGCAAAAACTAATAGTAATTGTATACCCTGTTGCTTAAATTTCCTCAGTTTCAGAGTAACAAGAGATGACAACTGCAAAACAACTGTTTAAAGGTGACCTTTAAAAGACTGAGGGGAATATAGTCCTGTTTGCTTGACCTCTCCACTGGAAAAGAAGTTGTAAATATATGTATAATTATGACAGAAAAGAGCATTATTTATCTTCTGTTTACAGAATATCACATTAAAAAAGGGTTTATAAAGGTGTTAAATATATTTTATTTTCAAGAAGAAACTTTACTCAGTCCTCGTCAGGTTTTGTAGGGAGTAATAACTGTTTAAAGGATAGGAGACTAAAGTTAGGAATAAATGGTCAATTTCTTCAAAGAAGAAAGGTTCCGCTCAAGCGTGAGATGAAACTTGTGCTCTTTAACCTCTTTATGAATCACCTAAAGGAAAAAAAAAAAAAGGTAGCAAAGGGGAGACAAAACTGAACTGACTAAATTGTTGATCCTATCAAATTATTAAGGGTGATGAAATTAAAATAAACCTAACTAACTAATCTGTATTATATTTATAGCTGTAAGTGATAATAAGTATGTGGGTACAAAATTATGATCTATAAATTAGATACTACTTTTCAGCAAAGAGTTCTTAGAGGACAGTTGTGAAAACTCACTTCTCAACAGCTGTAAAAAAGACAAATAAAACTTGGGGAATTTTTAGGAATGGCCAGTGCAAAAGAACCATTGTTATGCTAATGTCCAAATAAATGTTTTGCCCTCATTTTGAACATTGCATTCAGTTCTGTCCACCTCTAATAAAACAGATTAGATGAGCTTGAAAATGTGTAAAAAAATCATCAGAAATACAGACTTTTATGGAAACATAGGAAGGATCATTAAATAGACTAAGGGTCTAAGAGAGGTTATCCTGCCCCTCTACTCTGCCCTGGTGAGGCCCCATCTGGAGTACTGGGTCCAGTTCTCTTGGACTCCCCAGTCAAGAAGGACAGGGAACTGCTGCAGAAGGTACAGCAGAGGGCTATTAATTAGGGGCCTGGAGCATCTCCCTTATGAGGAGAGGCTGAGGGACTTGGGTCTTTTTAGTCTGGAAAAGAGAAAACTGAAGGAAGATCTGGTCAATGCTTATAAATACTTAAAGGATGGATGTCAAGAGGATGGGCCCAGTCTTTTTTCAGTGGTGCCCAGGGATAAGACAAGAGGAAATAGGCACAAACTTGAATATAAGAAATTCCATCTAAACATGAGGAGAAACTTCTTTACTTTGAAGATGGCAGAGCACTGGAACAGGCTACCCTGGGAGGTGGTGTATTCTCCTTCTCCATTCAAAACCTGCCTGGACATGTTCCTGTGCAACCTGCTCTAGGTGGACTTGCTTTGGCAGGGGGGTTGGACTAGATGATCTCCAGAGGTCCCTTCCAACCCCATGTGATTATGTGATTCTGTGATTCTGATTCTGTGATTATGTGAGATGATTGATTGAGGTCAAAGGAAATGTTGGAGATCTCTCTAACATTGGAGAAAATGGCCAGGTCATGATGGGCCACTGTGTTTTATTGTCTCATTGGCATTCAATTAAATTATCAGGCAGTAACTAAAGAGAAACCTAAGTAAGCACTTTTAGCAGATGACCCACAATTGTGCAACAAGGGTGGAACTTGCAGGATCTTGCTGTGGCCAGAGGTATAAAAGAATTCAAAGAGCAATTGCGTAAGTTATCAGCACAAAGTCTGTTAAAGCTGTAGCAAGGCTGTTAAGTGCAGTTATATACAGAGGATCAGGTTATCCTTAAACCACAGACTGCTGGCAGTAGGAAACATGTAGAAGGAAAAGTATCACTGTACTATTACCCTTTTCTTATACTTCACCTCTAGGTACCTGCTATTTACTCTAATCGCTGTATCTGTGATGCTGAATGGAAGAGGTTTGGGGCCCTTAAGGTCTGGAGTTTAAGTAGCTCATGGACAGGCTTCTTTCTATTTTTGCATTAGCCCTTCCAGAGCAGACTGGCTACATAATGCCGAGTCTTTTCTCCTCCCTGTGCGGTGCTCTGACAGCCCTAGCACACAACTCTTATTGTGCATGTGGTTTTGGGCTAAGTGTGCCTGAAATAATGTGAAGACTGCATTGCAGCCTACCAGAACAGGCTTTCTTGGCATGCTATGAAGGGTATGGTTTGCCTGCCAGCATATATGGAGAAGTGATTATTCCCTCTACACAGCAACCATGAGGACACATCTGGAATATTGCATCCTCTTTTAGGATGCCCAGTGTGGAGCAGACTCTGTCATATGTTGACATGTCATCTATCAAGACCCTGAAGCCCTCTTCAGAGCTGCCCAGTTGTATGTTGTTGAATCCCAGATGCAAGACTTGGTATTTCACTTTGCTGAGTTTCATGAGGTTTATGATGGCTCATTTTTCAACCTGTCAAAGTCTTTCTGAATAGTGTCTCTGACTTCAAGCTATCAGCTGCTCCCTCAGAAAAATCTGGTGTTATTTGTTAACTTACTGGAGGTCCAGTCTGAACTATCATTCACACCACTGACAGATGTTAGGCATTACTAGCTTCAAAATCAACTCTTCAGAAATAGAAGCCCAAGTCAGTTGCCAATTAGGCTTTGAACCATTAGTCTTGATTCTTTGTTCACATTTGCGCAGCCAGTTTTTCGCCCACCCTGTAATTCTCACATCCAGTCCATCTCTCCTCAGCATTGACAAGGATGCTATAGGAGACTTCGTCAAAAGCTCTGCAAGAATCAAAATGAATGTCTCCCAATGCTTTCTCCCCACAACCCCCACCATCCACAGAGGTTTTTAACTCCTCATAGAATATAATCAGCTTGGTCAAGTGCAATTTGCCCTTGGCAAATCTACGATGACTGTTTACAGTCACCTCTTGTCCTTGAAGTCTGGAAACCGATCCATGGGGACTTGCTCCATAAGTTTCACAAGTCTTTCATATTTTCAGGCTAAACAAACTGAAATATAAACCAAAGTAAAAGTTCTCTTCTAAAAATTCATCTTTCATCCTGGTAGCACTGCTTCTGATTCATTCCAGTTTGCATTCATCTATTTTGGTGAATGATGGATTTTGCATAGAGTATTCTAGATAAGGTTTAATATTCTTCCTTACAGAGTTGCAGTAATCCTTCAATCCTGCATAGACATAGTATGACATAATATTTGCATGTTGTAGCCTTCATTAGGCTGGCATCTGTCAGTTATCAACAAGTAAACCTAGTTCTGTCATATATTTTGCTATTCCCTCTCTGCTCAGTAACATTATTCCCTAACTGTATTACTTTTTTTTCTAATTCTATTATTCCTGAAGATCCAAGTATTCCTATATGGTATTCTTATCCTCCTGTTTTGTGTCATGAAAAAGTTTATTAGTTTACTCCTGCTTTTTGTGCCAAAATCACAAATGAGAAGATTCTCAAGGAACTCCATGAGTAACTTCCTTCCAACAAAATATGTTGCTTTCTTCCCTTTAACTAGTTTTGTCCACACCTCAATTATTGTAGTAATAAATGTTAAAAAATTATATTTAAACTACAACCTTTCCAGTGTTATCATATCCAATATTTGGGGAAGTCTGAAAAAAAAATCCATGATACTTTATAGTTTCTAAATAATTTATTTTCTTGTCATAAAGCCAGTCTGCAGCCAGCTTAGTGCATACCTTTGTCTCATTTTTCCCTTATCAACATTATTTGACAATATTATTTCTTTTAAAAATTACTCTAAAACATATGATTATTTAACATTAATTCTAATGGAATGTACATTTTTGTAAGTCTTGCTTTCTCTTTCTCATAGGTTTTCCATTTGCTAATGTCTAGTCATATGAAACCCCGTTCAAGATGCTGATGTTTCTTGCTAGAGAAGTGAGAGCATCACAAAATCCTAGACAGAGAATTACAAAGTACTTTTCTACAAAAAATGGGGTTGGGCAGGAAGAAATCAGTGGGGCAGCTTGAGCCAGATAGCATTGACAAAAGGAGGCAAGTGTGCTCCCACTCAAAAGACATGTCAGGTTGGTTGAGGGTACCTGGCTTGTTTTCACTTGCCTTGAAAGGCTGAGAACTATCTTGCCTTCTTTGAATGGATATATCTGTTTGCCAGACCCCATAACAGATTTAGGAGAAACAGAGAGTATGAAGGAAGGTCTAGCTTTTCCCACAGGTGCCTCCAAATATAACATGGAAATGTGTTGTGGTTGCAGCTACACAAGCTGCAGGGTACAAACTGTGACTGTACCCAGCACAGAGAGATTACAGGTAGAACTGCCTTCACAGGGCAAAGAGAATCACAGGGGAGAAGAGAGGTGTTGTATTGCAAATTTGTGGTCTGTAGGGGTGCCTGGGGTATCTCACCCAGGTTCAACATCTGCAGCTTATCAGGATCTTGATCCAGACTTAGCCAAACTAAGTACATTATTTGGCATTCTGTATATAACATGGCTATAGCAGCAAAAAAACATGGTGCAGGTGCACGTATATCAACAATAGTATTTTGTCCTTCATTAAACCAGTGTGAATTTTACCATTGAATTCAGCAGCTAGAACACAGCACAATTTTGAAAAAAAATATTAACACTTTCCTTTTCTGAAATTATTAATCAAAGATCATTAAAACATGATAATAAATAGAAAATGTATGAGAGAATTGCCTTCCCAGATGTCTTTATTCATTTTCACTTATAAAGAAAGCCAGAAAAAATATCAAAACATTTTCTTGCGGCTAAAAGAGTGTTATCTTGCTTTCCTTTCAGACAAAATACTATCTTATAACATTTATATTCAAACAGTGTTTGGATCTGCGAAGTGGAAGTAAAAGTAACAGGGTTGTTGGGTTCTTTTATAATTGTGAGAAAGGAGAAATCATGTCACTTTATGAACAGCAAGTTCTTAGGTCAGGGAGGATTCAGAGACAAGCTATAAAATAAAGAATAATACAGTGAGGATATCAGTAAAATAGTAGAATCAGCACTCCTTACCCTATTTAGCTGGGAAAGGATAAGGCTTGCCTTGGGAACTAATGCTTCTTAACAGTATTTGGGCAGAGACCCAAAAGAAAAATGCATTTCAGAGAGAGAAAGACAGGCTGGTAGGATAGGTAGTCACGAGAAGCCACCCTGAAACAGCTAAATCCAGGATTTTAAACTGAGCATGAATCAGTCTTTCAAGTCTTTGTGGGTGAAACTAGAAATCAGCAATGTATTTATCAGATTACTAGTGAAACAGAAGCTTGTCCAATCCAGAATTGAATTTATGTAAGTAACCTAACTAGTCACATAGAAATGTTTTTATAATAATACTGAGTTTGGCATTCGGTTAGGTCTACATAGGTTTTGCAAAATGTAACTGGGAGATGTATTACCTTGTCCCAAACTTTTAATAGTCTCTGCAGAGTTCCCAAAATCTAGTTTTTCAGTTCGTAACTGTTTCATTTTATTGTGCTCTTTTTTTTTTCACACTTTATTAGAAAAGGCAGTCAATTCAAATAATCTAAGTGTATATGCAGATTACTGCCCCTTCATCCTTTTCTTCCTCAAGTTGTTTTCAACTTTAATCTAAGGTTATAAGCACTTTCATAATAACCAAACATAACTCTTTAGGTATATACCAGGTTGTTTTTGTTTTGTTGTTTTTGTTTGTTTTTTTCTCAAAAGTAACCACATTCTCAAGTTCAAATACATATGAAGATCTGTTGGAAGAGAAGTTTCTTTTTGTGATGATGAAAATCTTACTGTATTAGCAGTAAGTGCTCTTATGATATGTAAATAGCACAGGTAAGACCTGAAAACTACTGCTATTAGAAAGAGTGATAGTTAGGGTACAAATAATATTAGAATATTTATTTCTTTTTTAGAAATATTTGATGCTGCTTTTTATTTGACTCCTAAACAGTGTTAGGCATTAATTAACTTTGGAATCAAGGCTAATTTTGGTTCTCATATTCATTGTTTTAAATAGAACCTATGCCTTATAGGTCCTTACGATTATTCATATGAATATTAGCAGTATACAAAGAAGAAAACTAAGGGTCTCAAGTCTAAATCTATCTTTATATTATAAAGGTTAACAACCTGCCAAACTTGTTAACTTTCATACTTTTCTGCCAACCAACAAAGTCCCCCTAATCTGTTGCCAATTTCTCTTCAAAAACAGAGTTTAACAAGATTTTAGAAATATATGATTTTGCTGGTTTGATCAAAAAGATTTCTCCCACTATTGAAAAAATATACATTTTTGAGACAAGATTTTTTAGACTTTTGCACTCATGTATCCTAAAAAATATACAATTATAATTTTATTCTGTTGCAGAGTCATAACACTCCTTCAGTCTACAGCCAATAGTTCTCTTGTCAGAGACTCAGAAAATCTTGAATGCTGCATATCTCTACCAGTGCCCTGCTACGTCCTTAAAACTCAAAGCTGCATTGTATCTTATTACCTAATGTGTTACCAGACTATGATGGAATCTCTCATTTTGAAGAGAGAATAAAAAAAACCCAAACCATCAGCCAGCATTGAAAATTTCACAGCATCTGTAATTTTTCTTCAGCATGAAAGTGCAATTTTCCTTGTCAAATAAAGTGATCTTGTAACCACAGATGTCACAAATAAATAGAAAGAAATAGGCATATCTGTCATCATTTGGTCTTTAGAGTTGAAAGATTCACAATACTGTGAATTACTAGTGATATTTTTAAATATAATAATCATTGAGTTTTGATTTGAGAACTTGTCCTTTGTTCATTTAAATTGACAGCAATAGATATAGTAAAAATATGTGCAAGCAGAATTTCTTCTTTGAATAAGTTCTTATAGGTTCATTTTGTTCTTCTATGATAGTAATTTTCATTTTAAATTTATCATAATTTTTAATATTTTTGCAACTTAATATCCATCTTTCCCAAGTCTAAACACTGTTCCCTTGATCTCACTCTTGTTTGTAAATCTGCATGGGCACAGGGGGAAGCGAAAACAGAGCTGTGTCAAATACATGTGGTACATAATGGAGAAACTTAAATTTCTTATGGGTCTCTCTTATGAAAGGTGGAGGCATTGTGTTCTTCAGTTTTCCCATAAGTAACCAAACAAAAAGACTGAGCAACTACCTGGAAATTTTCAAGTCCTCTGCAAAGTTCTAATGTTAAAGTAGGGAATTATCACAGAATCTTTATGCCTCTGCCCTCACTAAAAAGAATATTGCATATTTTCTAAGAAATATTCTGAAGGATTGAAAAAAAAAATTAAGCACATTATCCTCATATTTACTTTTATTTGTCTCATGGCTTATAAAGACTAATAAGACTTGAACTGTGCTTCATTTTGGGAAAAGTATCAAAAAAGCTGCTAATCCCAATATTAAGTAAAGGTCTTAAGGGATAAATGTACTTAGCTTTCCCTTAGCTTAGATTTATATCATAAGTACACTGTAATGTTTCTGCTGAGATCAGCTATTCTACAGGCTCATCTTTCATTCTTTTCGTAAGTAAACCAGTAATGAAGTAATTGATTATGAAAGAATGTATAAACATAGCTAACTCCTGAACTTTTTTACCACAACTTCAGATGAGCTGTGTACATGATGGTACTAGAACAATATCAGAAAACAACAAAGTTTAACAAACCTTTTCCCCCCATTTTATCTAAAAGCAGTATCAAAATGAGTTATGTGGCTTAATTGCCAAAGTTTCTTTTGCTTTAAATTATTTTAAATAATTTAAGCAATAGCATGCAAAACTACAGTTACATGTGAAAGGTAAAAATGGATTTCACAGCAGTTTTTTGTATGCACTGTAGAAGAAATAAAACAACATTTTGTGCATGAGAGTAATGATAAGTATTGCCCATATACACTTATTTAAACAAAAGCTTTAATCTTCTAAAATTCTCTAAATATTTTCAAGTCAGTAGCCTTTTCCCCATAGGATTGCCTGTCTATTATAAATGCACAATTGCTCCTGCAGAACAAATGCCTGCATGTTCATGTTCTAAACTATGGATTCATGCTCTTGGAAACCATCTTACATAAGATATTTAACATATCTGACATTTGTTAATCTATTCCATAGAAAATTGAATAGTTTCAGGAGGAGGGACTGAGAGAAAATCAACCTTTGGCATTTAATATCCTGGCTGGAATTCATGTCACGAAACTTTAGATGCGAAGGAGCTATTAAAGATTTCAGTCTGAAGCAGGGATTTAGTTAAAGAGTTAGGTGATGGGAAAAAAAAAAAAGCCATAAATTAAATGACCCATCCTAAAATGGTCATCAAGAACAGATGGCTGTTGTAGGTACTGACACTGACAACTAATGACATTTATACAGCTAAATATAGGTGAAATGTTCCAGAATGGATGATATGACTACCAGAAGAATTTAGACCAGGTTCCCTCGGGTGGAGTTATAGAACTGGAGTATCTTTGGTCTGGATTAAAGTCTCTATCCAGTGAAATACCGCTAGAGAAGCATGCCTGGCACCACAGCCTGCTCTGGTGACACTCTTGCTCTCCCAAATTGACTCTACACCATGCAAACCCTGACATCTCTTGAAGCACCTACTTGCTTCAGTTATTTGAGGAAGATAAGTGGAGGAATGCTCAGTTTGTGGACCCAACAGTAGTTAGATGTGTGCCAGAAGCCTGCCTGCTTACCCTGGTCAGTATGTATGCAGTCTGTGTGTGCTCAAAAAGGGAGACTTTGGTGCTGGAAACGCAGCTGTAGTAGTTTAGGTACCTGAGGAATCACGTACTTTAGTGTTAGGCAACAGTGCTGTGTGGATTTTGAGTAGCTTATTTTTTGATGTAGGCATCTGAAAATGGCAACTGAACACTTATGTCCCATTTGGGAATTGAGTGTAAATGAAATTAATCTCTTCTTTTTCCTAAATCAAGTGGGAATACAAAGTTGCTGTTTTGCATATTATTTCTTATTTTTGTGGAGGAAAATCTTGCCATACCTTATTGTATTTCCAAAGGATTATCGTAAGAAACTATGTGTTTTAGTCCATAGCAACACTTGTGTTTTAGTCATTGAACTTGTGTTAATACACTTTGTATACTGTGAATTTCTGTGTACTTTCTGCAGCTACCTTTATGCTCTGAGGTATATAAGTGTTTCTGCATGGTACAGGGAAGATAAGATGCTAAGTTTGGATGGTGCGTTTGAATTAGTCATCTGAAAATTGGAACACATCAGCCTAATACTTACCATTGCATCTCTTTTTCTTTAGTTCTCAGTGATGGTTTTGGAGAAAAGGGGCTGAGAACAGTCATTTAACATAGATTCTCTATCATCAAATTTACTGAATGTCATAACAGCCTCATTAATGATCCATACCTTTTCTTCTCCCCTCAAATTGTTTAATAACAATTTAAGTACCATTATTAAACAATAATATTCAGAAAGATAGAAATTCCCCAGCTGATTCTGATCTCTGATATTAACTTTGGTCCCTATTGCCAAGCCAAGGACTATTTTCCTTGGCTACATTTTCTTTAGTCCTAGATCCTAGTAGCCAATAATAATAAAACAGTATGTAAGGGAGGGTGAATGATAAAGAACAAAATAGCATACAGAAAACTAATATCTAGTGGAGCAGTTCAGATGCCAATATTTGATGCCATTATCTTCTTTCTCAGGTCATTAAACAGCTGATGATACTGAAATGGAGCAGAGAACTGCTTTGGCAGTATTTTGAGGGTAACATTATGCTTCCCTTCCTAGAATAACTATTTGCAGAAGCATTGGGTGGAGTTCTTACTTGCTCCAAGGAAAACTTCCTTTACAATTTCATAAATAGCTGCTGAATTAGATCCCCCATAATTTTCAAACATATTTATGGGCTGAGTCATTCTTCTCAAAGCTTTACAAATGTACAGGCATTTGAATGAAATACAGCTAGTCCCCTGTTCTTTCTATATTTTCTTCTAGAGGAGAGACTGAACAGGAAGCAATAAAAAAAATTTGATAAAGTGTGTCTATTATAACATTTAACTGGGAAATGTGAAAACACTAAAGCAAAATGGTATGAACGTAATAAGAAAGGTAACACTATGCCTGATGACTGTAACATTTCTATAACTAATAGAAACTCAATATATAAAGCTGTGTTCTAATAAAGAGAAGTGAAAAAGAGATAGTTTAAAATGGGCTTTGAAAAGAAATCTGAGATACACAATACAAAAGTATTTAGCCACCTGGATGTTCCAGAAGGATGAAGTGTCTAGAAAGCAGAATTATGGCAGGATTTTAAATAAAAGGCCAGTGCATTTGGGGATTGGATTTAAAACCAGTGCAGGACAGATTTTAAGTGTGCAACAAAGCCTTAGAATATAAGTATGTGAGTGAAAGTATGATAGGATTCCTGCCATATAAATGTGGCGTTGTCATATAAATTTCTCAAACCATCAGTGGGATTTCAATGTTTTTGTAGGCTTGTGTGTCCTTCCCACTCTCAGTGAATGAGCTCAATTCCATCAAATTCTGTTCATCTCTTCCTCTGTCCCATCATTTTCTGAAGCATCGTGCTTCAGAAAATATCATCTGCTTTGTTTGTTAGAGGCCTTTTATCCCAATGTAAGCCACAGGTGATGCACTAAATATTATTCTGAGTCCATACTTAGAGCCTTGAGACTGTACCAAACTGATGCTATAAGCAAGAAAGAAAATAATAGTAAACTAAACAGATAAAATTTGTAGTAGAAAAAAAAAATCCTTTCAAAATTCAAAATATGAAAGTGCAATTCCTTACTTTACAGCTGTGGAACTGAAGAGATAAAGATCAAATGAAACAGAAAAAGTCCTAGAAGAAACTTCAAAGGTTTTTGATCCAAGACAGAATCCTATACCTACAGCATTGCAGATTTAACATTTTACTGAGGATAGCTATTTCACAATTTCCACTGATGAACAATTTCTATATTCAATTAGCCTTACAATTAGAGAATATTCATGTTTCTTAACTAAATTTTCCCTATTGGAGTGTAATACCTATTTTTTCTTTTCTTATACACTGAGGACATGGAATTCTTTCTACTCTTTCTATTTACCATTGATTCTAAATATTGGAGACCATTCTTACATTCCAGCTTCAGTCATTTTTCTCCTATGAACAGTAAATTTGGCTCTTTCTGATTATTAGACATCTCATTGCTCCCTTGTAGGATCTCTCTAATTGACCAATTTTTCTTTGATATGCAAGGCCCAGAAGTACACTCAGTAGACAGTGAAGGCTTTGCCAATCCCAAAAAATTTTTTAATGTGGCTTGCAAAAAATATTTCTCTTTATGCATCTCAGTATGATAGCCTTTTTTCTGTTACCTGGCATTGACAGCTTACTGTCAGCTGAGAATTCAATATATGCCTTAGTCTTTTCCCTTTATGGCTGCTACCCTGCCACTTGTTTCCCATTTAGTATTTTTGCAACTGCCTCACTGAAGAACATTGTAGGTAGTTTTTTTTTCCATAATGAAAATAATGAATCCCATCCTGCATCTTTCAGACCCTTTTGTCAATTTTTTGGTCCTCTTTTCTAAACCATTTTTTTAGCTTGTTGTCTGTGAATTCAATATATATATTCTCTATTCTGTCACTTAGGTTGTCAATGAAGTATGAAGACTATTGATGTATTACTGGATCTACATCTGTTGATTGTCATATATCCTTCCAGTCTTACAATGAACTACTGATAACTACTCCCTGAGTGCAGTTTTTAAACTAGTATTGCCCATTTCTTAGAATAGTTAGTCTGTAATATTACTTGCTTATAAAAATGTCTTGTGAGGCTATGTCAAAACTATTTTTTGAGTTAGTATATCTTCTGCTACTCTGTTTTGCAGAAACCCTTATTCCTAGAAGGAAACTGAATTGGATTTCTTCTTGACAAATATATGTTGGCTGACATTCATTTTCATGTTATCTTTCAAGTTACTAAAATTCTTAATTTATTCCAGTATTGTTTCAGGAACTGAATGTAAGCTGAGTAGTTTATCGCTCCTTGTCTCTTCGTTTTC
The DNA here is from genome assembly GCA_004320125.1 of Scolopax mira. Lineage (NCBI taxonomy): Eukaryota > Metazoa > Chordata > Aves > Charadriiformes > Scolopacidae > Scolopax > Scolopax mira. Next base: position 14,357 of record BJBW01007558.1, read on the forward strand.
CCACTCTTTAGAGATAAAGGTTATGTTTGACCTTTTTTAATCCTCTGATATGTCATCGCCCTCTCCTAATCCTGAAAGATAACCACAAATCCTTCTGACATTGTTGTAGTCACTGTTTCATGTAATCTAAGGCACATTTCCTGAGATTCAGTTGATTTGACAACATCTAATTAAGCCAGATATTCCCTCCTCGGTTCTTTCTCTGTTCTCACCTTATTTCTTGCCTCTCTTTAAAAATACTAGCTGCTTGATACCTATCTAGTAAATGCAGTAACCCCCCGTTTCTCCAGTACTAGTGAGATAGGACTGCGCTTAGGAAATCAGTGCAGACTGGTCTTCAATGTTCTTGCATCTTCTTAGACCAAATTTGAACCTCTGCTTACATATACTATTTGTATTCGAGAACTAATCTCTGTCTAGGTAGCCATCACTAAGATTTTTACAGGCAGGCAGAAACTTCCATATAGTCCCTGATATAAAGTAGTGTTGGTTTTGTTGGGGTTTTTTTTCTCTTCCTTTTTTACTGAGATTCAATCACAGAAATAAAACCCATGTCTCTAAATTGTCAGTAAGATAGGATTTGGACTGCTATTCAGACGTCTCATTGTAGGGGCTCAATACACCTGCCTAAACATAAATACTCAGGTCTTTCTGATAACATGCTACAATATCCAGAACATCCGTATAACACAGGACTGGCACAACATGGTCTTCATATGTCAGTTCAGTTTAGGTGTCTGGTACCATCTGAAATGTCCGACAGCATCCTGCTTGACCTTCAGCTGCAAATTCAGAAGGTCACAGGTCTCCAGTGTGTCTTCTGTCTTATCCAGCAGCTCATGAAGATAGGTGCACCAGAATGTCTTAGATGGAGCTTGGCAACTGTGTTTAGGCAATTGATTCCCCCCAATCATTGTTTATATATACATATACATATGTACATATATATATACACACACTTATATCCTGTGAATTAGATGTCTCCTATAAATTAAATCCCACACCAGACTTCAGAATAATACAATTATTACTCGTTGGAAATAATCTTGCTTCTCATGAAAAGTGCTTGCATGCCCTTTTCTTCAGAAACAGTTCCATGCTCATATATATTTGATTCTTTTCCTATATTCTTCAATACCAGGGAAATTAAATAAGAACATCTCTCCCTCAGGCTCAGAATTAATCTTCTTGCTGCTCTTTTGTATACTGAAGTCATAATCCTCTAATTGTGACACCAAAACTGGTTGCAGTGGAAATATTTGCCCTGTTACGAAATACGATTTAGAGTTCAGGTGGAGAAGCTGGAAAAGAAACAAATTCTTCGAAATAAATTTTCTAATTTAACGTTAATATTTTTGCAAAAGTATCTCTAGAGATTTTTTTTCCAAAAGTCTCCAGAACAAGTGACTATTTTTTTAGCCATCATAAAAATTCTTTTTCCTCCCCATATTTCTAGGTACATATCTTTACTAAGAGAAAAAGAAACAAAACAGAGAATATATGTAATACAGTAAACAAAAGTGTTTCTAATAAATATTCTGAACTGGCAAAAAAAATCCCTGAGATACAGTTGCTGCTGGCATGCATTATTGCTGCAGATTAAAACATACAAAAGTATTTTTCTCTTAATCCCCTTTTTCAGGTTAGTGACTTTTTTTTTTTGAGAAAGCATATGGTTTTCATGCATGTATGTCAAGCCTAAAATTAATCTGAAAAAAAAAAAAGGTAAAGACAAAGTAAAACTAGATCACTTTAATAGAAAAGTGCAATAGAGAAAAGGATTTCTTAAATAGCATCCCAAAAGCACTGCTTACTTTAGGGTAAAGTGAGTAATGTTTCCCATTTATCATCTCATGTAAATAATATTGGCAAGCCTATCTCTTGTATGCTGAGAACACCACTAAACATTCAGTCACAGAGGTTTACACTAAAACACTTTGACAGCTTGCAGACATTTTAACCCAGAGGCAAGTATCTCTGTGTGACCACTAATGATTCTGATGCATGAAAGCAGCAACTGAGCTGAAACAGTAAGAGAAGGAGGCGAAGCTACTAAATTGAATGTAACTACCAGATACTTGAAAGCATTGCTGATAGTTTCTGTAGTAGGTGTGCACTCTAATTGTGAAGCCCAAGATCCAGACTCCTAAGTGCATATGATTTATTTGTACTTGAAAAGCAAAGCATGTTGATGGTCTGTGCATTACTTTGGCTAAATGGGTAAGTCAAGAGGAGATAAAGTCTGAGGTTTTGTTTGATTAGATGTGCTTAGCAAACAAATGTTAGAGAATTAAAGCTGGCAGTAACAGTCTTGAACACTTAGCCGAACTGCCTGATCAACTGTAATTAACATATCTTGTGTCATAGGTGGAATACAGCTTGAAATGCGCTACATCCTCTAGCTGTAAAGCAGTATTACATTTGTTATTTGAGAGATAACTATATTCATCTCTCCACTGAACAGCACAAGGATTCTGTTCCCAACACAGAGGAATTTACATTGCAGTCAGGTTAACTTGTTCCCGTTTCTTTGTTCCTTTCGACTGTCAGTATCTTTGCTCCTCTGCACCGCTGTCACTGTCTCCCGCTTCTATGTCAGCACCGCTCCAGCTGCAGGAGATGTTTTGCAGACACACACAAAGAACGAGTCCCAGGGATCCAAGAATACAAAGAAAAAGCAAAATGTGAAAGCAGGGAAAAGAGACAGAATCTAAAAAGTGTGGAAGAAAAAAGGGTTGTTATGAACCACCTGTATTTCATCTGTGCAAATTCATATTCTGGACAAGGCGCTAAACTTCCCAAAATCATAGCAAATCTTAAGCTGCGCTAGACTCCCTCCCCTGTTCTTGGCCACACCGCAAGCACCAGGCTGTGTTTCTAGAGTCCATCTGCAACTGAGTTTCTGCAGCAGCACCTAATCACTATAAATAAGCACTCTTAAGTCTGAACTATCTTTAAATATCTCCCCAAGTTCCAGTTGTAAATCATAAATTTTGTAGAGTTATTTAAGAGGAATGAACCTCAGCATTCCTACCAGTTCATGCAGGCAACGCAACATTTCTAAAACTCATGAAGCAACAGTGACCAATCTCCCTTCCTCAAGTTTGGTAGCGGTTCCATAAAAAAAAAAGTCTCTAATGGTGGTATGGAAAAACTGAAGTTTTAACAAATTTCTCTGTGTAACTGAGTAAGGAAATTAAAATGTGTAACAAATTTCAGCCTATTGACTGCATTCTCAGTCAATTAATATTGCCACACTTTTATCAGGAGCATATTCTGTCTGTGGAATACCCACAGAGAAGTAATATTCTTAACTCATTTTGATCTGAAAAGTGTAAAATCCTGAGTCTGTACTAGATCTTAAATTCTCACTTCCTGGTACAACAACGTGAAATTATTAGGTGTCCTGGTTCCAGCGGGGACAGGGTTAATTCCCTCCAGGATCTATCAAGTCGATGCTGGGGAGTCACACCAGTGAGCAGTGATACTCTTTGCTGCTGTCTGAGGCCAAACCATGACATCAGGTCAAACCTTAACACATATTAAAACAAACTAAATTGATTTTGTACAAATGAAATAAAATAGTTTCTTTTTTAAGTTTTATTCTAAACTTTGTTTCCAGCTCAAGAAATGCTTGGACGTTGCAGCCAACGTGTTCACATATACTGTAATTGCTCTTTGGGGATCTTGTAGGGTGTCTTTAATTTGCAATTGCTGGCACTGACGGTCAGCGGTGCCTTTTAAATTTGTTAGTTCTAGCTAAATTTCCTATCACCTCTTTCATTTTAAGCCTTTTGTTGGTTTCTCTTTTTTTTCATATAATTTTGTCGGTCAAACCGAAACAAAACAGCTCATCAAAACAGTAGTGAAATAAGGGTTATGGCTGTGTTAGCAAATAGTGTGGTCCAGTAAAAGTAGCTCAGTAGAGTGAAAAGAGCTGCTGCTGAGGACATGATGTTTGTATGATATATATTTCAGGGTGTTTATTTTGTTCTAGCAGTAATGGCTCTGTGGAATGCATTTCTCTTAGATGCTGGAATACCTGAGGTAAAGTCCTGGAGCGCATTTTTGCACTTGCTGCAGTTTAATTGGAAAGCAGTGCAGTTTTGTGCCTGCTCTCTGAGGCATGGTTTCAACCAAAGCACCGCAGGTGCAGGCACTGCAAGATTCACTTCAAAAATCTCTCACTCCGCATCCAAACTAAAATGCTTAAGCAGCACCCCCAAGGATTAAATGCATATATGGGACCACTGTGAGACAAAAATAGCTGGGGAAAAATGTTTGGGTTTGTTTGGCTGTTTTTATTCCCCTCAGGAGACAGAATGTTTTATGCTTCTTGATCAAACAGCAGCAGCTCCAAGATGT
>BJBW01007558.1:18997-69904 GCA_004320125.1 Scolopax mira
TTTTACCACCCAAACAGAATATATGACAATGAGTCAAATATCGAATATCTACTTTTTAAAGTCACTACCTGATTTGATCCCTTCAAGTTTTTGCACCATAGGATATGCTTACTTCAGCAAGTAATACAGTGCTATGGAATTGAATATGTAGAATTAAAGGGGCTTGTGCTGATGACCTGATGCCTTACAATATCCAGTTGGAAGGGTTTCCCTTCAAGTCTCGTTCCATGAACTCCGTTTAGTGGCTGGATCCTTTTTTAGGTGTGTATCTGGAGTGCATTTTTCAGTTTGTTTTCCTTTTAAAGAAATCTATTTCATGTGTACTGAAACTGTTCTATAGCCTGAACCAAAGTGGTTGCTGCAAATGTTCTCCAGATTGAAACAAAATGCTGATGTGGATTCACATTTTTAGTAAGGGTTCCCTACTATTCTCTCTGCTATTGATCATTTTACAGATCTCCTTCACTTTTCTTCAGTATAATCTCTTTTTGTAGCTGAAGAGCCCTGGTTTATCTATTTCCTCCTTGCATGAAAGCATGCCGTACTTTTTATCATCCATGTTGCCTTCTTATGTTTATTATCTCCTTGGGAACTGAACTGCAAAATTCAAATCCTTCACTGGTAAGAGAGCTCTCTGACCGTGCTGTAGCAGGGCTAAATGAGGAAATTGCTCTGCCCCACTCCTGAGACCCGGGCATCAGTCCCTGGAACCAAAGGCTTGTCATGCTCCTGTTCCTTAGGTTGGAACGGTCACTGTGAAGGAGAAGCCTCATACAAATACAGGGACAGTGGAGGGAGGCAGTTGGGGAACTGGCAATTTGCAGGGCTAAGGGAATAAAAAACCTGAAGGAGAAATTTGAGTAAATTAAAAATAAAGGAAATGGAAAAGACAGAAGAGAGACGTTTAAGTCACAGCTTTCCTTCAGAATTTGGAAGAAAACTCATTATTCCTCTGCAAATATCTGTCAAATAAACTGGCAAAATAGCATCCTGCTTGAACAACTGGCTCCGTTAGGTTGTGTCTGCATTCATTGTTTGCTTTGAGGCAGAGCTGAAGTTCTGTGCAGAGCCCTCAGATCATCCTCATGTGCTGCACATCAGAGAGATGGGTCACAGAGCTGTTTGCATTTCAGAGGAAACCAATAAAATCTTCAAAATGGAACCTCCATCCAAAAAAGCTCCAAATACACTTGGACAAATACACATGGAGACTTACCAATCACGGGTCCTTTGGATTAATCAGTTCCCACATGCCTAGTGGAAACACCCAGGTTAAATCTCATCTGAGTTAAAACTCCTGTACCAGATAACATATACATAGCCTGCAAAGCTAACTGATAATTAGCTAGAACATCCGGTGTGACTAACATTTACTGCAGAACTCATTATGGTTTCACAAAGCGTTTGTGACATTTACTTTCCTTTGTTTATATACAGCAAAAAAGTGACTTTTGAAAGAGCAATAGACCCCCATAAACAGTGTCTGGAAAGGCTGGAAAGCCACATGCTCAAATGTTAGGAAATGTCAGCATTACGGTTGTAGAGGTGCCCAGCAGTCACAACTACAAGTCAATTAGAGCAGTATGACATATATTATGTTAATGCTATTAAAACTTGAGTTCTATGTAGCTATAAGAAAAATGTAATGTATAATTTGAGTGCCTTTCCTTTCTCTTTAAGAAACTGTTTATTGCTGTTAGTTGTCTAGTACTTTGAGACCAACTCTGCTGTCAGGGATGTGTGCATATATTGTGGCATAGACATACACGTATACCTCTTTGTGAGTTTTATCATCTTAGTCACTGGCAATCTATAGCCAATTGCAATCAGAGCATTTTTGAATTACAGCCAAACTACTGCAGGACTGAGAAGAGTCCTAAGTAGAAATCAAGCTGTACTGGCTGTCCTTCTGTGATTGTGTCTGCCCTCCAAACGGAGCCGTGCACTAACACTGAAAGCGCGTTGCTGCCGGGACACAATTTTGCGGTTCTTCTGCAGCACCGAACACAGGCTCCACAGGCACGGGAAGTACCTGTGGCTGTCATTTCTGTTTCAGTAAAAACATACCTTTTAGAGGGACTCCCCAACTTTTTCTGTTATGTCCATGCTTAAAAAAGTGATCTTCCTTTCAGATGAATGTGTCTAACTTCACATTCTTGTTGGTACAAGGGGGAGAGAAGAGAGACATGGGTATGGATCTGATATTCTCAATTTTTATTAGCTAAACTGACAGTATCATCATGTCAAGTTTTCAATCTGTGTTTACAGACATAATGTGGAATTCTTCTTAATGTTGCCTAGCAGGGAGATTAAACATGGCTAAGTGAGTCAAAAGGTATTGGTTTACAATTCTCCTGTTGTCTGTAATTTGCTATTTGCTGTAATGTTTCTGTGACTGTGCTTTAGTGGACACAAATTGAAAATATACACTCCCCCCAAATTTAAGTAAGTACATATTTGGCTGTAATGGGGTTTTTTTGGGTAGTAAAATACAATGTAAGTCAGGTTATGAAAGGTCTTTTATTGGGAATTTTAAAAGAGTACAGAAAGACAATGTGCTTTTTCAGAGACACATCTAAAGAAATTTTTATATAAATCTGCTTTTGTGTAGGTCTTATCTGTTTATGTAGTTTTGGAACAGAAATATAAATCAAATTATTCTGAATACCGTTGTAAGGCAAGTAAAAGACATTTAAATACTTTTTTGTGTGGAGCAGATGCTTTCAAATATACAAGAAATATCTGCTACCCATTTTAATTTACCTTAGTAAATTGATTCCTTTGGTATTTGTTTCTGGTTTGCATAATAGTTATTTCTGCTCAGGCTTTTCTCCTCTTCTAAGGAGGTTTTGCAGCTGGTATAAGCATATTGATTTTTTGATGATATAAACTGAATTCCTTTCAGAAAAAGGGAACTTAAAGATAACATTGGTGTAAACACACCCATGGTAAAATATCAGGTTTCTTTGGAAGATATGACAACCTTAATTACCTTGTCATTCTGAATGTTCAGCTGTAAACTTAAAAAAAAGCATATTTTGATTTTGGGGATTTCTTCCCATTTTAATCGACTATGTGAATAAGTTCAGCAATGCATATTGAAGTAAATCACATTCGTAGAAAAATATATGTAACATCTCTTGGTATAACAATACATAATAAAAGTGTCAGATTGTGTTGTAACAATCAAGAAGTTATGTCTAAACAGAAGTTATCTCTAAAAAGAAATACTTAGTATGTCAAGAATCACACAAATTTTCTTGAACAACTGTTTTCTATCTTTTTTGGTGTGTGTTTTGAAACACTTATTTATTGCAAAAATATCCCAACTGATTAAAAAACTTCTGTAACATGAAATTGCCACTTAGGTTCTGCTTTTTGCACATGCTTTTTTTATTATAAGCCTCTGTTCTCCCCATTCTCCTTCCAGTTTGGCTTTCTCATAAATCTCAAACCAGGCCATCGCAGTTTCATCTGTGATGCCAGTCCTAAAGACCAGCTGTTCTTCTGTCACTTTTGTTGTCTCTTTGCATGCCTCTGCAAGACACTGAATATGTTCCCAATGAAACGCATCAAGTACAGCCATCTGCCTGCACTAACACAACAGGAAAACCTCTCTTGCCTTCTTGTCACTTGAAGCAAATCTCCTACCAGATCACTCCTTGCTTGTTCGTGCAAAAAGTGAGTTGAAAAGGAACAAAACATCCCCAAGTTATTTCCTCCTTGTGTTTTTCAAACCTGTGCATTCTTGATCCAAAGATTTCATGTTCCCAGTGTGGATAAACCCCCTGCCAGAAGGGACTACGCTGCCACTTGAATAGCAAATTGCTATTACCTTGATTGATTGTGTACTACATGTAATCAACCTCTTAATCTTCACAACAACTGTAAAGGCAAAAGTTTACTGAAACACCCAATGCTCAGGTAGCACCCCCAAGGATTAAATGCATATACGGGACCACTGTGAGACAAAAATAGCTGGGGAAAAATGTTTGGGTTTGTTTGGCTGTTTTTGTTTTTATTTCAAGAGACGGAATGCTTTATGCTTCTTGATCAAACAGCAGCAGCTCCAAGATGTCCAGCCTGTGTTCAAGGCACTATTCAGCTGTGTGTGAATGCACACCACGGTACTGAGAAACTTGCTTAACTCCATGTTTGGTGGAAGGCGTTTTGCTCAGCCTGGAGGATATTAGTGAATGTTTGCGAGGCACCAGCAGAAAGCCATCCTGCAAGATACAGTTGTTAAGCACACTGAGCAGCTGGGGAACTCTGAATGTCCCAAGATCTACTCAAGCTGAATTCAGGGTATATTCAGCTTGAGATACAAAATGACTTTGTGTTGTGCTTGACAAAAAAAGGTACGATAATGTGACAAGCATGGAGTGACCTGTCTACTGCTTTTCATTTTCTGATAATCTGTGGTCTGGGTACTTTCTGAGCAGCAGGAAATTGCCTCTGTGTCAATATATTCTGTAGACATCTTATTTGTCCAATAATTTCTGAACCCATTTAGAATTTTACCACCCAAACAGAATATATGACAATGAGTCAAATGTTGAATATCTACTTTTTAAAGTCACTACCTGATTTGATTCCTTCAGGTCTTTGCACCATAGGATATGATGTATACCATCGTATGTGTACCGTCCAAGTCACTTTATAGTTTTTTGTGCATTGCTTTTTCTTATAGTCTTAAAATCAGTAGCAAACAACCAATGCTAATAAAACAATCATGTATGGTTATACTGTGGATAGAATCACCTGTATTAATGTTAGAAAGATTCAGTAGTTCTCTAGTAGAATTAAGTGAAGAACTATGATTCTCTGAGACTGGGAAATCTCCCCAAGACAGAAAAGTTGGATGTCAAGTTAGACCCAAATAGGTAGCTATTCAGGAAGAGAACGGTAGCCCAGAGTTACGGAGATAGACCTCATTTGTTTTCAGAGAAGTGGCTATGGAGCATCTGAAAAAAACCATATGTTTTAGGGAGGGAGAAAATCTCAATGTGAGAGAGCACTAAAAGTAACTAGATATCTTGAAGATCTACAGAGGCACTAGCTATCCAGCTGTCATAGAGATGTCCACAACTGACACCACTTTAGGCTGTAGATTAGCCTACCATTAGGCCCATTCAATAATGGACACATATTCACTGTCCAAAAGTGGCACATAGAGAAGAGAAGTATTTGCTGGTTTAGTGCATAAATGTCCATATAACAGAGTGATGTGTAGAACAGGACATTGTCTGCCTTTGTAATCCATGTCTCAAAAGGACCTGTTTACAATAGCTGCCTTTGATCTCTACTTTGGTAACACGAAAAATGTACTTGTAATAGTCAGACTGTTATCTTCGATGGATACCTGGAGTATTTTGAGACATAGGATATGGCAAAGGGAAGGGGGTCAGTGTGGGGATAGATTGACTTCATTTGATCCAAAAAAGAAAATTTAATGCTGTGATGAAGGAATTATCTCATTGTACAAAAATCCCATTAAATACATGCTTCAGCATACATCCTATGTAAATCTTAGAGTAAACACTGAAACTATTCATTTTTAAAAAGCAGTGTAGTTTCAAATAAGTCTTTTAATATTTTTTTTTATTTTATCCACTTTTCAACATTAATCTATTTTTTTTGGTGTCTGATATTTTATATAATCAATTATATTACATCTAAATAGGTCTTAAGTTTAATTGCAAGTAATCAGAGTAGTAGACCTTTTAATTAAAAAGTAATTACAAAGTTATTGTGTTGTGCAATTACATAACCATCCTCATTAAAACTACCTCATGGTGTATGCATAAGCAAAATTTCTTTTGAAGTTCAGTATTTTCATCGCTTCAAATGTCGAGAATAATTACTCTGAATTATAGATTTCATTGCCTTTGAAATCCAAAATTCTTAGAAAATCTGGATATGAAACTGTATAGATGAGTTCTATTTTGATTACCTACCGATTCTACAGGCAAAAAAGAGTTTTGGTACAGCTTCAGGTTTTTTGTCTTTTTTAAACTTTTGGGTTTATACGGTTTCACACAGAGTGAAAAATCTCTTTCAGGAGGGTCAAGTTTGCAGCACAACGTGAAGCATCACCAGCACTCAAAAATCATGACATAGTTATTATAGCCTTCTGTTTAGAAAACGATCTGCAGGGAGCTGCAGGACAAAGCAGAGCGATACATATCTGGTTGTTCACCCCTGCCTTGGAAGCCTTGCAATACAATGCAATTCTCAGAGCAGTTGTAACCAGCAGCTTCAAAGAGCAGTTCCAGACCAACCCTCTAGCAGATGGGCTTGCTGACTTGATCAGCAGATAAGCCTCAAACCCAGGCAGTCACATCTTGTTTTGTTCCTACAGACGACTATGTTTCATACCATGCTCACAGTTGACAAAAATTTACAGCAAGTGATTAGAGTAGATGAATGTTTCTTGTTTCTAGCACTTTGCTGCACAGCCTTATTACATCTCCATTGTGGTGATTCAAGCACACTTTTTAATTAAAGATTGGAGAGGAAATTATGATTTGGTTTGAAATCTACATTTTATAATACGTACGAGATTTGAAACACACAGGGTTATTGCTTTGTTCTAAATGTGGGAGCAGCAGGAAGCTGAAAGTTTGATGCTAATTGGTGTCTCAAAAATCTAAGATCAAACTCTAATCCAAAGGGCCAAAAAAATCTGTAATTAATAACATTTTTAATTTTCACTATAATTCACCTGTAATGAAATTCTCAGTTTCATTTTTCCTCTTTATTTATTGATGACAATTTTCAGAAGGGCAGCCTTCAGGTATCATTTAAAAAGAGTATTTCAGTACAAACCTCAGGGAATAGTCTCATTCCTTGACACTTTCAGAGGGAGTATAATTTTCAGATATCTGGAGAAGAGTTAGTGATGAGTTCCTGATTACTGGAATTGAAGAAATTATCTTTTTTTTAATGCAAGCTCCTATGAATGAGATACATAAAAATGAGCTGAACCATACACATATTGCAATATTAATGTGACAGGACATTTATATTCCCTGTTTTCTGTGGCAAAGAATGACAAATTAATGGTTCACAAGTGCCAAAGGAGTCCAGTGAAACTTAGGCTGAGTAACAATCTGCCCAACATCTAGATGATTATTATGATTATGACTGTTGTCAAATATTTACTTCAGTTAAGTAGTTTTGTAGGTCAGTGACAAATTTATGACAGATTTGATCTAAATTGGGAATAATTTCTGCTCTGAAAAAAAAATCAGAGTGATAAAATGAAGGAAGGAAGAGAATTTATTTTTCTCATTTGGCTACAAAATAAAAAAATCCAGTGTTCCCAGAGTAAGACCAAGGTCTTTGATATAGCCAATATTCTTTAGATACTCTACAGATAAAGTACTAACGGTAAACTCCCAGCACCTTGCTTTTCCATTTAAATGGAATAAAGACTCATTGGGAACCTGCCCTTCAGAGTTTTCTGGTTAACATACTGCTAATGAGAAGGGGAGAGTGGATAGTTTGGCCTTTATCATTTTGCATAATGTGATTTTTTTGCTTGAGGAGAAAACTATTCTCTTTCTTTTCAGTTTCACAATGGAAGTTCAAAGAACTAGGAAGGAGAGAAAATATGAAAGGACATGCTATAAACGAAAAAAAAAACACTCCACCTTAACACAAATGTTCTGAGCAATTTTCTGGAGATGTCAATCAAGAACTATAAACTAAACTAATCTGCACTTATTGTTTTCCACTGCTTGAAAAATACATTATGTGGAAAAAACACAAAATTGCAATAGTGAAAGATACTTCCAGTACCTTTGGAAATCGTTTCTTCTGTGAAAAAATTGAAAATGAAAGACCTATTTTTTAAATTAGCAAACACCTCTTTTGTTCTATTTTAGCTGAGCTCTTTTTAAATTTAAATTAATTGAATTATACTGGAGGGACAACCCAAAAGCTTTAATCAGTCTTCTGAAGGTAAGCCTAATTTCAGTAGTATGAAACTTGGGTTTCATTTAGTGTGACAAAGCCCACTGACTGTTACAGCTGATAAGTTAAACAACAGGTACCATTAAAATTTTGCATTTTAAGGCGAGGACTAAAATACTACAAGAAGATATTTTGGGGTAGAGATAGAGATTCATTGTAATGAACAACCGAGTTCTTTTACATATGAACACAGTTCATTTCATTCTGTTTGTGTTGTGGGTACTTTTGAGTCCTCATTACTATTGTTAAATCTTTTCGATAGTCAAAGTGCTGTAACTCAAATTGACTTCTGACATTATAAACACAGAAACATAATTGCTAATGTGCTTGAATCCTTCATGGAATTTATTCTTTTAGTAGCACGTAAGAAACATATAGTAAGCAAGTATTTTTCAGTGTGCTTATAAGTGCCCTAATTATGCTTACAAACTTCTAGAGGTGGAGATGATAAATTGATGATACAGCGAACTGATTAGCCTTTGGAAGCAGCATTTAAGGGACTAGTTTGGCTTCAGTTTTCTGCCTTTCCTACTAGAAAACTTACTCATGTCAGGCTCCCTTAAAACCCATGATAGCAAAATTCCCATAAACTTCTGTATCAACCTCTGCTTTAATTAGAGAGTGTACCCATATACATATATACACACAGACATATAGACACATATAGACATGTATACACCCACACATGAAGAATTTAGATTACATCTATGATATCATCATCAGCTGAATGCAATGTAAATAGTGATTGTAGCATACAAACTGGTTTGAATACAGATGAAAGCAAAATTCCCATTGTTTGGAAGAGCACTTCTTGATGGGAAGAGTTAAATGACTGTGCCAATGTATTGTTTTTAGTTCAGAATCCTCAAAGCAGCAAGATGTATGTAGGAAAAATCTAATGGAAAATTTATAAATAAAGGCAAGACAATTAGCTTACAATCTATTAAATCCCTGAAATCCATACAAGGCACTTAGGATTGAGATCTACTGTATAGTTCAGAGATGCCATAAAGTTTCAACATTAGCTCAACTTCTGCTAAACTCCCCCAAACCTCAAGGTTCCTCTTCTGCTTGTAAATATCATTGTGGCAGATAATGATATTCCATAAATAAAGTCCTTTGCAATGGGGAATACATTACACAGAAAAGTATTGTTTTAACAGCTTAAAACACTGTGTGAGCTCTGTTTGTAGACCAAGCCACAGCGTGTGTGGAGCTCAGGTTGAAAGCTAATGAGAATTTCCTGGCTATGCATCAGCACAACAAATCAAGTTGAAGTCCACTGAATTTGTGTGAGTGGAGAAAATATACATAAGAGGTAGTGAACAATCCATGTCATAATGCATTTGAGTCTGCCTACACATTTTTTGTGGCTCTTTCTTGACCACTCCAGCCCACAAGTGATGTGTGTTTTAAAACCACCATTAGCAGCAGCAAACCCAAACACTTACAACTTCATGGATTCGTGAATAGCAGAGATCAGGCTTGCAATTAAACTTCAGTTGTCCTGTTCCTGCAGAAAGGTGAACAAAGAATATTGGAGAAGTATTAGCTGTCCAGGTCCAATTAATAAATAGGGAATAGTCTATTTTAAAGATGGACGCTGATTCTATAATACCATGATAAGGACATCGGCACATATCCCTCAATATAATGAAATCAAGAAAGGGAAAGTTGCACATAACTGCTAGTTGCAGGCTTGACTTTCTCTTGGGGTTAGGCAGGTTTTTAAAGTATGGCTCTTCATAAAAACAGAGGATATCCATGTACTAGTCCTAGCTGGAATGGCCATTTTGATGTTCTGAGGAAGAATCTATCTACATCTCATTCAGATGTATGTGTCTATGTATCCATATGTATCATATAGAAATATGTATCAAATGGGTCACACTGATAAAAAAAATAATCTGAAGAATCTGTTAAAGTATACATGAGGCTTAATGTGATAATTATACACATGTATTCTGCACCCTTATCACAGACCATGGAGGAAAGCGTTGTTCAGGTATAGTCCTGAGAAGGGAATTTTTAATTTGTCCTTTTTCTCCATGCACTTAGAAGTGGGTCAGGAAAAGAAAAAAATATTTTGCAGTTCTTTTGTTTGTTTGCCTTAATGCCGCCATGTGAAACTGACGGCACTATTTACTGGTGTCTTCTAGCTACACTACAGAATTGGGCAAATGTGAAATAGAGAGTTAAAATCCTAAACAAGTAGAACATTCTCTAATAGAATAGCGTAGAAGTATAGAATAAAAGTAAGAAGTACTGTTTAATAGTGATTTTAACTATCTTAATTAACTTATTTAACTAGCTTGAAAAAATAAAGCCACTTAAAATTATTTACAGTGAAGCTTATAGCAGATGAGTGAAGGTAACAGATTCTTCTCTCGTTTTATGTCCAGCTAAATGTAGTTTCACGCAAGTCTCAAGAGGATTTGTTTACATTTCCACTGATTCAGCACACAGTAGTAGACATCTGCCTTAAAATTATTTCTTTGACGGAACTATCTGTTTGCATTTTTCCCATGTGTCTTAATTTCCTTTCAGCATTTTCATTTATGCAATTTATTCATTATTGTCAAAACAATGAGTGCATCCTTCAGGACCAAAATATAAACATGTCAATACAGTGGTATTTATTGCCACAAATATATTTGCCTTATGGTACTGTTTCTTTTCTTTTTTATCATCTACTGAATAAATGGATCTCTGACCTTCATTGTTTCTGTACTCTTAGATGTTGAGCCAGCTATGCAGCACTGTGCCTAGAAATGTCAATGGTTTACCACTGATAGAATTCTCTGTTCTTCTAAGAATATCCAGGTTTGCATGTAAACACTTAGGAACTCAAAGAAGAACATACTTAGGTTTCTCCCAGCTGCCAATTCTTTTCATTTGTAGTGCAAATTTACTCACATAAAATTTTGACCTTTGTAATGCTGTATTCTTACAATGCCAATATAAATCACTTAATTTCTGAAAAAGCACAGGATCTCAGAAAACAAATTTTACTATTTCTGTGTAAGTCTTAACTGCAAGTTTATATTTCCCTACTAAGCTTTAGATCAAGATTAACATATTTAATTCAGAGGGAGAAACAGATGAAAGAAAAATGTCGCCTAACTGAGATTTATTACAAAATTGGTTGTCAAAATTACAACACAGATGTATCTTTTCTCCATAGTCACTCAGACAAAATTTAGTAATTAGGCAGTAACTGGTGATATAGCAGGATTCCCAAACCAGGAAGGTTTGGGAATGTCAAGGACACTTAGGGAACTGCCTAAACTGTAGGGGGGGTTCCAAAAGTATTCTTGCTATTGTATTTCAGGAGATGTTCTTGCTCATCTTGTAACTAGTAGAAGTTGCATCTGCTTGAGTGCATGTTGAGAGTGTTCATAGCCAAAAATTGTAATGTAGCATGTCCCAGATTGCATAGGCTCCCAAACCATAGTGAAACGAATTCATAGACTTCTAAAGTGGTGCATATTAAAGCTAGGCAATATATGTTTCTTTTGAAATATATTTTTAAATGAAGAAAAAAGAAGGGACTATTCCTTGTTGATAGCATGTTTTGCATTTTTGAAATTGAAATTGGAGTGTATTTAGGGTCATTTTTCCTACCATTCCTTCCTTCCGGCTATTTTATAGATATATCTATCGCCTCCTGCCAATAAAGGAATTTGCATTAAATATGCAGTAAATAAACTTTATTATAATACATTTAAGTACCTGAAGGAAATTGTATTGAAAAAATATGTAATTATTTTTCATTTTACCAAAAAAAAAATCATTAAAATACTGGTTTTATACACTGTGAATTGGTAATACCTTAGACTTTCTAATTATTTTTTTAATTAAGTTTGGACCAGTATTAGCCTGTATTTTCTTGCATTTCTGCCCTTGACATAAATGCTTTGATATGAATCTTTGCACTTTGCTCTGCAGAGATCTAAGTCCTCACAGATGTAAATTTATAATTTAAGGCTCTGATTCTAGCAAAATGAGTAATCTTTTGTTTTCACTTGTGAGGATCATCTGTCAATAAGTTGAAACGATACAGAGTCTTGTATTGAGTAGTAAATATGATACTTTATGTAGAAAATATGTTTAAACTTCTTTCCAAGTAGTATGCTCTCTTCTTTTGTTTTCAAGGACAGTGAGATAACACAAAAGCTATAAAATAATTTGCAATATCAAACCAAGTTTCTGAATATTTATAAGAGATGTAACATAGGGAGAGATGAACCCAGTAGACTTTACTAGACAGCTTATTGCATTCAAATGTAAAAAAGTTGAAAAAGAATTGAAAATTATCAGATCTTCGTATTATTTAAATGTATTACTTAGGTTGAATTAAAGGCTGATCCCAAGTGAATATACAGACTGTTGGCTAATTTCTGAAACAAAAAGGGAAACAGCAGATCAGGAGTCAGAAAGGCAATTTTCTAAAATGTCATAAGAACCTAAATACATAAAGAAATACTTGTGCAGAAGTATTTCATAAAGCTATAGATCTTGAAAACTGGCAAAAGAAAAAAAATTTCAGATTGATGAATCATGTCAATCATCATATCTGCAGCCTGTCTAGAACTGAACTGCACAGAAGATAGAGACCAGAAAATTCTTTTCTATCTCTGTGCATTAAAAATTACTTAGTAAAAAATTCAGTGTACTGAGAAGAAAAATATCTTTTTGTTTTCCCTCATCAATCCATGAAGAAACTGAAAAGCATCTTAATTTATTTTGAAGGTGAAGCATCCTAAATAAATATGTCCCTTGAAGGCATCTACAACAACATAATACACTCAGCATATAAATCTTTGCACTTTGATAAGACTATTCTTCCCTAATTGTCATAGTTTTAGTTTAACAGCTGAGATTCTTGGTACCTTTTATCAAGTTGTTCTCTAAAACTGAGCTTTAATTCATATGTCTGAAGTTTCCACCTGATGCCGTCAGGTAATTTATAATTTTAAAAGGGTGATTGTCCTTGATCTAGCCCGTGTAGTAGATTTCAGTGAGATCAAATGGTTAGTTCTGAAGACTGTTCATACAGTAGGACTGTATGAATAAGGAGGAATGTATATATGAAGACCTTACATGTATCATATATCTAAAGTTGTATGTGTTTGGTTTTGTTAGTGTGACACACTGACAAATAGCAGTGTAGTTATAAGTGCAACTTTAAGGCAGAAACAACAGTCAGTAAAGTAAAAAGATCTGAATTATACTGTTTAAAGCAATTCCAGAAGTCTGGAATGCTACAGAATTAATCTTTAAAAATAGCACCACATTTTTTACTTTTCAGTGTTTCAAAAAAAAGGCTAAACTTTGTATGAAGAATTATCTGCTAGCTCTTCTTCAATGATTTCACTCTTCTTTTTCACACTCCATATGTTTGATTTGTCACATATGAAAAAATATGCTAATCAATATAATCTCCTCAAAGTTACTGTGGAAACAAGGGTTCTTTGAAAAAAAAATATTAATGCATTGCATTCACAGCAAAGCTATACAACATTGGGCAAAATATTGGAAGCAGAACAGAATTAACATCTGCAGTGTGTGTGTTGCAGAGTGGACCTTCAGGAAGGACCACTGCTGCTTCCTAGAGACCAGCAACTGTAAAATTTCCTCTAGATCCAAACCATTCAGTCACAGTGGATCTTGCTTTCTTAAGAACCACATTTGAATTAGGAAGATGAAGAAGACCTGGAGGTGTTTTCTGCTTACAAGCTTGGCTTAGTCAGAAAGTTGCTAACCAAAGAGGTTGATCTGTAGCCCCAAATTATGCGTCATAGTCAAGCTCATACCCACATTGCTCTACCTCCTCTAGAGCAGAAGCTACGTACCTGATCCCACACTTCATATTCCTCAACCTTGATTCTCCTGTGATCCCATAATAGGGTAATGCTGTGCCATTATTGGTGCATTTATTCAGGTGGCATTATTGGTGCGTTTATTCAGCTCAAAGCATCTGAAATTATGTTAGGTTTTCTTCTGTACAAAGAATTGGAGTGATTTGTTTTTATATCCTACTTTAGTTGAGAGGTTATGAAAATTAAAATAGCAATGAGATTTTTTTCTGGAAAAATGTTACATTATTTATACTGTCAATTATTGATATTCTTTGTCCATCTTTTTCTCTTCTTTTCCCTTTCTTTCAGTCCCCTTTCCTTCTCATATTTCATAAGCATTAGGCCTTTGTTTGACAATTTAATTACACTATCTGAAACCAAACTGAGACTAAGGGTTGTGGTCTGATCCTGGGTCACAGCTGAGCCTCATAGTTATGCAAACATGCATTGAGTAAGCAGGTAAGTAAGGAAAATATGACAAGTTTGACTTAATTTTCCTTTTGAGGTTTGTGGGTTTGTTCAAACTTGGAAAAGGGTAACGTAGGCAGATCAAAACTGAAGATGATACTAATTTGACTCTGTGAAAGGAAACGGGTGAACTTTGTTTAGGTCTGAGGGCAGAATCAAAGTGCAGAAATGATCATGCAATGCTATGGGAGCATGTCATAACGTAAGACATGACTCATGTGACAGAGTGATTCCTTTGTATTTCTTTGATCAATCTCACTTCCACCTGTGTGGATGTCGCTCACTGTATTACTTCCACCTTTCATCTAATTAATCCGTTCTGATGATACAGCCCCTTGTAAAGGAAAGCCTGTAACATTCAGAAATCTGATTTGCTCATAAAATAACTGACACAATTTCAGTTTGATCATTTTGTACTTTGAATATGTCTTGTCAAACAAGTCTTAGATGGTGTCTTGACTCTGAATGATGCATCAAATTAGCATTAAATCACTGCTTGCTGATTCTCTTTTCAAAGTCTGCACTCACAGATCTGTAGCTTGACATGAAGAATGCAGTATATGGCTTTGAAAGTGCAGTGGGCTCAGTTCATATCTTTACTCTAGATTTCATTTCTGAAGGAAACAGTTTGGCTAAAGCTTTTAATCTCTTTTTGTATTGCTTATTTAATCTTCATAGCTAGAGTTAAACTGCAGATCAACTTAGACTAATTCTTGGGAGACCATACAAGATTTTGTCACTAGGACACATGCATGCATAAGTCTTACTATTATATGATTACCATTTATTTAAGCATTTTTGAAGAATTTTATCTTACTAGTAACAGTAATAATAGTTTCTGGTTATTATAGGAACTTAAACTGTTTATTGCACAGTATTTCCAGATTCTTGCACCAGAAATTTGCTTTAAGCATCACTGGAAAAAAGAGGACAGTGCAGGTGCTTGATCTGACATTCTCTTAGATACCTTAGATATCAGTACATTAATGTTTTCTTGGCTGAATTTATCACCAGATTATGTATAAGTAGTCATTTAAGTGTGGTCACACATTTATAGATAATAATAAGGAAAGGTTGAAGCAAAGACTTTGATAATGTTGATACATGAATCCTTCTAGTTAACTGCATCCCAAATAAAACTTTCCCTAACAACCAGTAGGTTTGATTTATTTTAGATCCTGTTTGGCCAGACCTAAGGAGAGTCTCGTATTCCAGTGTCAGTCATCAGCTTCCTATATTTTAGAGAGCTATAAAAACAGAAATCAATAATTCAATAATCAATATGTGATCAATTATAAGTCAGTTATAAATTTTAAACCCAGAGATCAATAAAAGTTATATGCTCCAGCAGCTTGTACTGCTAAATTTTACTTCTGGCAGTATTTATGGATGAGTAACTTCAAGTGTATAAGTTATCCCATAGAGCTTAGTGGAACTTTCAGATGCAGAAATTATTGCAGAATCATCATCATTTCAGAAGTTTACTTTGACCGTTGTAGGTTGCTTTTTGTAATTTAGGAAGTGATGTTAACCTAAGTTTAACATAACCTTAAGATAGTTACTTTAGGAGTTGTTGGATAATAGCAAATTGTTAAATGACAGCTGTTTTATGACTTTGTTTTAATAGTTTTTACATAAAGTTTTAGAATTCTTTCATGAGACGATGCTGTAATAATATTGGATGATAACTCCATTAAGATACTATTCTAGCTTTAGACACTTTGTTTATAACCATATGTGCAAAGGCTCAACCATGTTATGTTGTTTTTAAAAAGCATGCTGTCCAAGTGGAAGGGGATTGAGAGTATTCCTGAAGTGATGTTAAAATAATGCAAGTAGTAATCTGATTCTGCCTTTAGGACATTAACCTTTTAACAGTAGTATCAGCTAAAATTGGCATTGATAATTCACTCAAGAAGTGAATTTGCATTTGGCAGAAAATGGTTGGAAACATCTGCAACAAGTGCTCAAAACTGCTGTTCTGCTGAATGGGTGTAGAAAATAGCCATAAAATTTCAGAGAATATTCATTAAACACAGTACTCATTAAGCAATTTGTGAACTCTGCCAAATTAATTACATTACTAAGAAGTAACCTGGAAATACAGACTTTTTTCCTTAGAAAACAGTACACAAAGAAAACCTTTAACAAAATGCTTTCATATTTTCTATTTCATGGAAGAGGTACAGGATTTGCTTTTCCCTTTTTATGCATAGCTTTTAGTGAAGTTAATAGCACCTGCACTATAATGTTCCTCATTATAAACCTATAAATCTCTTTCAAAACCATAAAATGCTGTGAGAGCTATTAACCAGTAGTAGATTGTATTTATTAGGATCATGAATCCCTAATTTGTAATTTAGAAAAGTGCCAACTCAGAGAAGAGGTTATTTACTGGCAGGTGTATATATTTCGTTTAAGTCTTCCTCATAAACTATTCTAACTTGTTTCGCTGAGGAAATTATACCAATCTTGATACTTTTCATCATAGGAATATCCAACTTTCACACCAGTTTTTCTGATAATGGTTTTCAACAGTTTCAAAAGAAGAAAGTATATTTTTTCATGCCGTGCCTTTAGTTATGTATGTAGTTTTGGACAAATATTAATCATTTGTACATAGTATTTCCAGACAGTCTAAATCACCATCCCAGAGTGAAATTCCATCTCTTGGTATCTCCGTTTTTGCCCATAAATCAAACCAGGAGAGACTACACAAGCTGACATTCAAGAAATATGACGGTTATGTAGTAACTTAAAGTCATACAGAAATAGAAGGGTCGTTCCTGTGACAGTCAGTGTAGACCTTTCTTTTGGTGCTTTACACAGTTTACCAGGTAACTTAGGCTTTATTTCTTTATTATTTATTTTTTCTCTGCAGTTACAGACATTACCTTTACTTGCCAAGGAGACACAACTCTGTCAAGACTGGAAAAGACACCTTAATGATGTACGCACGTACAGTTTACTAGATGTATTCCTTAAGTGAAATTTGTCAGTCATCTTTTATATATACATCTTATAACTGTATTTGTGATATACAGGGAAAATAAAATTTATATGACCTCCTCTCCATAGTCAAAAAAACAGTGATAAGGAAAGGCATAATGTGACTTTTATTAGGACATTTTCTATTAAAAATAATTTTAATGACAGTAAAAGTCAATACTGTTTGCTGAAAATATCAACATTATTAGAATTTGGCTACTACCAGTAACTCATATTTCAATAAAAATGTTAGAGTCATTGCCTAGTACTATTTTTTTCTCTTTTCAAGTTTTTTGCCAAAGTGACAAAACAAAAATATTCCAAGTAAAAGATTTTAGGCTTGTATTAGTCCAACACAGCATCAGAAATTACTGTAATATATTTACTACTCCTGATGGGCCCAGAGTAGAACTATATAATGCACCCAGAAAAAAAATAATCCCCAAATATCGCTGTTTCCTAAATATACACAACTCATATAGGAATTATGTGCATGTTGACTTAGCTCTTATTTTACAGGTTTATTCTTGCTTTTTGGCAGAGATTTTTATAGGTAATCATAGTCATTCCCCGTGACAGCTGTAAATGATCACTGCTTCAGCTCAGAAAGCATTTCTACTTTGGGAAAGGGACAGCAGCACAGTGGTGCAGAGCCCTCTTTGGTAGTGAGGACCTCAAGGCTTCCTCTGATGACATCCTTGTTGAGGGAGAGGGGAGGAAGGACAGGAGTGCAGGCAAATTCACACTGTTTTACCTGAGGCAATATACAGTTCCACAGGGATGAGAAATCCTTAGGTTTGGACCTTCAGAGATATTAATAGGACCTGGAAGCATTGTAGCTGCATCTACATTCCAGTCTTGCACATTTTTAGGAGTTTTACTGTCATTGATTTTTTACAGCTTTAGCGATAAGATGGGCAAATCATTTGAGGCTTGTACAGACATACCTGGAGATTTCTTGAAATTTCTACCTGTCGTCATTAGGATACTGTGGCTCTATCCGTGCAGCAGAGGCCAGGGAATGCCTTTATCTGAGTAGTTTCTGCGAGAAGGTACCAAGAGACAAATGTATTCAAGGGGCTCTGAATTTGACAGGTGCTTTCAAGTCTTTCTTTTACTAAAGAGAATAAGCACAGACAACAATGGCATAGTCTTTGCCAACTTTTCCCGGATCCATCTGCTATACATCCATGGGACAAGCATTCTCTTTGTATGATATCTGGCCACGTTGTGTCAGGTGAAATGCATGGAGTGAATAGGACTAGAAAGCGCCTTGTCATCTTTCTAGGAAACAGCCTGCTTGGCCACAATGAAGAAGCATCTTCAAGGAAAATAGTGTCTATCAGATTCAGAATGTAATTTTCTTTCAATAAATAACTAAATAAAGTTGTTCGTTGTTAGTTTGGGTTTGGGGGTTTTTTTTGGCTGTTTTGTTTCTTTTTTCAAAATTTCTGGACTGCAAAGTGATCACGAGAAGTTAGCCAGAGGACACTGCTGTAAGCAGCCAGTTAAAAGCTGTGATTGCACTGGAGAACTGTGCTAAAAAGGCATATTAGTACAGGAACTGATTGTCTAAAGAACTGACAGAAACTTTCTAGCTTATTACTATATCCTTGTATATTTAAATGCTTTGATTAATTCTGTAAAAGTGCACAGAAACCTTTTATCTTTGCAGTCAAAAATGTCCATTCAAAAATATGGTTACATAAGAGGACTTCAGACACAGATCGCTCCTTTCAAGCTGCTCTTTTAATCATAAAGGTCAAACCTTTAACATTAAAACACTTGAAGGGCAAGGAATTCTGTTACATTCAGTTATTGATTTTGAAGACCCTGACCCTTGCCAAGTATCACAGGCCATAGAGGACATTGACAAAAGTACATCAATGAAAAGAGCTAAAAAGCTTATTCAGTCTCTTTTTTGTCTAAATCCAATCCAAAACAAAACACAAAATAACCCCAACAAAACCCAACAACAAACCACCAAACAAAACAACAAAAAAAACTCACACAAACAAAAAAACCTACTATGTAGGACTAACTGCAGATTCAGATCTGAAGCATTTTTAGGAATAGTGAAAATCTGCAATTTTTGCATCTAAGCTGCTATCCTTTTCTCTAAAATGCTCTCATTTTCCTTTTGGCAGTGATATTATGGAAACATAGCTTCTGTTAATTAGAGTGAGTTAAAAGTTTTCAGAGCATATGCTGTTCTATTAGAAAATATTGACTTGAAATACCATGACATCGTAAACAGAGGTTTGTTAGACTGCGGGACAGCCTGAGATCCCAAGCTTGCAGCACCAGCAGTGTAAGGCACACCTGCCCTGTATCCTCCTTCAGGCCAAGAGACCTCTTCAAGTCAAGGACAATGTCATGCCTGCTCTGTCAGGCTCCTTGAATCCACAGTTCTTTGGTCTCTGAAAAAACCTTATTGTAATTGATAGTTAAAATCATGGAACCATAGAATCATTTATTTTGGAAAAGACCCTTAAGATCATTGAGTCCAGCTGTTAACCTAAAACTGTCAAGTCCACCATTAGACCACGTCCCTAAGCACCATACTACATGTCTTTTACATACCTCCAGGGATGGTGACTCAAGCACTTGCCTGAGCAGTCTGTTCAAGTGTTTGACAACACTTCCAGTGAATAAATTTTTCCTAATATCCAATCCAAACCTCCCCTGGTGCAACTTGAGACTTGTTCTTCTTGCCCTACCATCTATTACTTGGAGAAATGACTGATCCCTACCTTGCTACAACCTCTTTTCAGGTAGTTTTAAAGAGTGATAAAGTCTCCCATCAGCCTTCTTTTCTTCAGGCTAAACAACCACAGTTCCCGCAGCCGCTCCTCACTTATGAGCACCTCACTTGTTCTCTAGACCCTTCACCAGCTTCATTGCCCTTCTTTGGACACATTCCAGCACCTTAATGCTTTTTTTGTAGTGATGAGCCCAAAACTGAATGCAGTATTTGAAGTGCAGCCTCACCAGTGCCAAGTATAGGGGGACAATCATTTCCTTAGTCCTCCTGACCACACTATTTCTGATCCAGGCCAGGATGCTCTGGGCTTTCTTGACCACCTGGGCACACTGCTGGCTCATATTCAGCCAGCTGTTGACCAACACCCCCAGGTCCTTTTCAGCTGGAGAGCTTTCCAACCACTCTTCCCCAAGCCTGTAACACTGCATGGGGTTGTTGCGGCTCAAGTGCATGACCCAGCACCTGGCCTTGTTAAATCTCATACCATTGACCTCAGCCCATTGATCCACACTGTCCAGATCTCTCAGTAGAGCCTTCCTACCTTCAAGCAGATCAACAATGCCACCTGTCAGGATATTTGTATGAAATAGGGATAAAGAATGAGCTCAAGCACTGGACCCACAGTCTTTCTGAGTGGTTCAACTACTTTGCTCCCAGGTTCATTCTGTACAGAGGGGATTTGCCCTAAGAAACATGGGTGTGATCTCCTCTGACCACATGGATCAATTACTGGCTCCTTTTTCTCTAGGGGTATAGCTATAGCCTTTGAATGCACATGGAAGGGAACAGAAACCTGACAATTTGATGTTAACCAGAAGCTAAAAGGGTTTCTGTCTCCTGTCATAGAAAACATGGAAACCTCAGAAGTTTTCAAAACTGGCAAGCGCTGAGAAAGCCTTGCAACTGTAACAGGAAAGAAACCACATAGTCTAGACTCAGGAAGCCTTCAAGGCATCCCAACTTCTGCTTAAGTGTGACAGCACTATTGTATGTGCTACCTTCATTCCAAACACCTCCAGGCTTCAAGGCACACATACCAGCTGCCTCCCTCTTCTGAAGGATGCCTGTTAGTACTGTTGGTCTGAAAGATAGTAGCAACTGGACACCCTAGCCCAGGCTCTAGGAGATCTTACAGCTGGTTATTAAAACTCAGAATCTGTTAGCAGCAATGAACAAAGGATTTGAAGAACTTCAGTCTACATTGCTGAATCATGAGATTCCTAGGGAAATATCATTTATTGAAAATGTTTCAGAATATCCTGCTTATTCATCAAAAGTTTGCCTATCAATGGTGTTAATAATAGAATGTCTAGTCTCATGCTATAGCTGACAATATCCACAGAGATATTCATATTGTTAATTAGAAGCCTTGCAATTCAGAATATTTTCATTTATACTTTAATGCATGGCAGTTTTTTTATAGTACATTGCAGCTATGTTTTTCATGTAAGTGAATCAAAACAGTCTAAAATTAGTCAAAGAAAGTAAATAGAAAAAATATTGTATAAAAAAACTTTTCATTGGCACATTCTCAGTGGAAATCAGTACCTGTATTTCTTCCTCCTGTATCAGCTGGTATCCCCTATAACTGAATGAGTCATTTCAGAAGCGTGATTTTAGTAGGAGTGGGTAGAAAAAATTCTGAGTTTCTTAACTGTATAAGATTTACAGAACATTCCCTTCTATACCTTTAGGAAAAAATTACATACGTTTTTTCTGTAGTTCTATGCCGTCCCCTCCCATATGAAGAAGACACCATTGTCAATGAGTAACTTTCAGAAAAAAGGCAAGAAGATACCATTCTATGATATCTTCTCCCACCTGGCCCATCAGAAACTGGGGATGTTTTTCCCCTAATCCCTGGGATTCCACCCTCTCTGAATCACTGCAGAATATGCACAACTGCAGAATATTACAAGAGTACAAAGCGTTACTACACATGATAGATAAGTAGGACTAATGAGCTATGAGGCTAAGCAATAGTATGATTGCCATCAATGATAAGACACCTGATAATTCTCCCTGGTGCCCATACAGTCAACAGTCAGGTTGGGAATGGCCTGATCTTCCTTATTGTCGGGTTGCCAACATCCAGTTTTTCACTTTTTATTTTTTATAGGCTTTTATAGTGTCTTGTGCCAGTAGTTTTTCTCCTGAATCCTTTAACTCTGACAATCCCATCAGTGATTATTCTTACAGTACCTTGCTTGGTTTTAGCATGGACTTTCTCAGACTGTAACAGTAAATGGATCTTGTCTTGGTAAAATTAGTGAACAGGAAATTGGTTCTGTTTTACCTCAAACCAGGACAGATCTGTAAAATCAAGCCAAGGATGCACGGTCTTGCACCAAACTTGGCTTAGTATTTTAGAAGCATGGGTTTTATATATGGCAATACAGTGATCAAAAAAGGATCTGTGGGGCTATAAAGTATATTTGATGGTTTAATCACATGGCATAGTTATAGCTCATGCAGCATTAACTTTTGCTACATGTATATTAGTAATGGTGTAGCTATCTGAAGGACTTGTTTTGTCAGTAGAGCATATCAAGTTAGCCTCAGGCAACTAATTCTACTCTGCCCTATTGCAATTGTATTTCTGTGGGTACATGGACTAAGTGACATACATCTGTCCCTGATATATCGTGTTGCAATCACATCTTTGAATTTCAGTGTTATGTGACAAACGTTGACTAAAATCTTTACAAATGCATGAATGTGTACAATCTCATCCTCTTATTTTAATAATAAGATTGTTCTGAGACCAGCTGAAATGCAAAGCCACCTTGCACTGTGCTTTAGGGTCATGGCAAAGGGATGTGCTGTTTGCATTCTACTTCTCGCTAAGATGCTATGGAAGATATTTCTGCTATTACAGAAGGGGACATCATAAACATCAAAAATCAATTATGGGGGTGAAGAAGCTGGCTGACATTCCTAGGTGGGAACATGCTTTGAAACCAGAAAATTGCAGCCATGTAGCCAGCGAGGTGATGAAACTATGCAGCACTGAATCACAGCCTTACCATTTGCTTTCCACAAGGCACTAAGCACAACGCCAGCAATACACTCCCCAAGAGGTAACTCAAGATTCTTCTCACAAACTGTGCTATCAAAACCTAATTGTCTGACTGTGTATGCTTGGAAAATAAAATGAACCTGAGTGTTGGAGTAGTGGTACAGTTTCCAGTAGTTTAGTTAGGAAGACTCTAGGGATTCCAGCTCTTCCTTTAGCATCTGTATAGTCGTAGTCTGAACAGGTCTGCCTTGGCTTCTGCTTCTGTAACTTATTACTGAGGG
This sequence comes from Scolopax mira, assembly GCA_004320125.1. Classification (NCBI taxonomy): domain Eukaryota; kingdom Metazoa; phylum Chordata; class Aves; order Charadriiformes; family Scolopacidae; genus Scolopax; species Scolopax mira. The sequence goes on from BJBW01007558.1 coordinate 42,356, forward strand.
CTTCTCAAGGACAACAGGGTCGGGGCTTCTTGTAAATGAATGTTCCCTGTGGGACATGCAATGAAGAGACTGATAACTAATTATCAGTCTGTTTGGAAGGCATTCATTTTTTAATTGACCTCAAAGCACTCAAGAAACAAAAGGAATCTGAGAAAAAAATTATTTGGGTCCAAGGCAAACAAATGAGTAATTTTCTTTCATAGGGTGGTTGCACAGGTTTATTGGAGTCCATTGAACATACAAGCTCTTCAAGTTTAACACTGTTGATTAAAATTAGGAGAGTTGTGTCTGATGGCATGATCTGTATGTTACAGACAGCTTTCCCTCCCTTCCTTCAGCTGTTGTTTTCTGTGCAAATGTTGCTCCCATCATCACTTGTCAGGCCATTATTACAATGGAAGAATTTAAATCATAATCTGTTTCCTTTTAGTTTGAGTAGAAAAGTTTCAATTCTGAGACTTGTATGTCAGGTGCAATTTTACAGAGGCTGCTTGCAGGGTTGTTACACCCCACAGAGAAGATAATTACAAAGTCAGAAGGAGCCTTAGGACTTTTTGATTAGTGAACAGGTTTTGTCCAACAAAATGATATTTTAATTTTCACTGTTCAAGTATTGGCTGAAATGATGAAACTCATATTTCTAATTTAGTTTTAATTGCTAAATAAGTTAATGCAGAAAATGATACTGCTGTTTGGGGCTTGTCCTAGTTTCAGCTGGGACAGAGTTAATTTTCTTTCTAGTGGTTGTTGTGTTTCACATTTGGTATGAAAAGAATATCATTCTTATTGTTTTAGTTGTTGCCAGGCAATGTTTATAGTTTTCCATGAGTTTTTTGCAGCTTCCCATAAAAGCTTAGAAGAAGCCTCCTGATGGAGTGGTCAGTGAAGTATTCTGTACTATAGACATCATGCTCAGTATATAAATCGTGATTGACCGGGCAATGGGTACTCATGAGAACTGCTCAGGATAGTGCCAATTCACTGGGTAGTAAGAGTGACTTGTGTCATTGTTATTATTATGATATTATTCTATTAAACTGTCTTTATCCCAGCCCATTAGGGTTGGTTTTGACCTTTGCCCTCCTTTTCTCCTCTTCTTCCTACCCTGCTTAGGGGGAAAGGGGCAGGGTGAGCGAGCAGCTGCATGCTCTTAGCTGCTGGCTGGGGCTAAACCATGACAGGGTGTTTTTTCAAGTTAAGAGAGTCAAATGTTTCTACAGAACTGTTTTCTCTTTGCATATATGAGTGACAGAAGTGTATAAGTGTATTGGAAGAGAAGAGTTTTCTATAATAGAAAATTCATAATGTGATTATGAAGAGTTCTCCCATGCTCCTGATTTCACCAGTAGAGCACTTAAATTAAAAAATTCAAAAAGCAGGTGTTCAGAATCATGACCACCAAAACAGAAAAAGATCCAAATCTCAAAACAGCGGGCAAGGGTTAAAGCTGAACGAGGTTTTTGTTTCAAATTTATTCACCATATTTTTAAAATAATTGAAACTAATTTTTTAAAATAGTTTTAAAAAATACAGAAAATTAAGTGGAAAACATTAATTTAGAAATTAAACTCCAGCTGTTCCAGTCCTTTAAAATTCTGCGAGGTAGGAAGCTCTAAAGTGCTTAAGCTTAGAATCATACAACAACCCATGTTGAAAAGGACCCCTACAGATCATCTGGTCCAAGGCATTGTGGGAAAGGGAACCTAGATGGAATTAACCAGCACCCTGTCCAATCACATCTTGAAAACCACCAGCAATGGGGACTCCACCACGTCCCTGGGGAAGTTGTTCCAGTGATTAATTGTTCTCATTGTAAAAAAATTGATTTCTTAGGTCAAGATGAAACCTCTCCTGGTACAACTTCTACCTGTTGGCCTTCCTCTTCTGCATATACTCCTTGAGGAGACAGAGCTTCTGTCTTCTTTGTAGCTGCCCTTTAAGTACTAGTGTTCTGAGACGAGGTCTCCCCTGAGCCTTCTTTTCTCCAGGGAGAAAAGATGTAACTCCTTCAGTCTTTCCTCAAAGGGCAGGTTCTCCAGCCCTTGGATCATCTTTATAGCTCTCCTTTGGATCCTCTCCAGTCTGTCTGCATCTTTCTTGAATTGCGGGGACCAGAACAAGACATAGTGCTTCAGATAAGCATTGAGTAAAGTGGAATGATGATGTCTCTATCTCTGCTAGTAACGCCCCTGTGGATGCAGCAGAGTATCTGATTTGCCTTTACTGCTGCTGCGATGCACTACTGACTCATGCTCAGCTTTTTGTCCACAAGAAGCCTAGGTCCTTTTCAGCCTAGGACCTTTTCAGGTCCTTCAGTTCACCAGCCATTCATATCCTAGTCCGTACCGGGCTCTTTGGTTATTCCATCCCAGGTGCAGGTCCTTGCACTTGCCTTTGTTAAACTTTATGTTGTTATTAAATTACACTCCCTTCACAAATGGCTCAATATGAACAAGTCTGAAGGAGATACTTCTAATTTTAAAGAACATGGTTAATGACAAGCCCATTCACATTCATCTAATCTAGCCTTGAGGCTCTGTTGATGCATACAGGGTGACCAAGTTCGAAAGCGCACCCTGATTTTGCCCCTTTTATTTATTAACATTTGTCCATTGCTGGATTTATGAAGCAGAGGGTGACTGTATGTTTCTGTTCTTACCATTCATGCAGTTAGTCCTACCATTCTATCAATAGAACAATATCAAGTTTTTTAGTTTATGGTTAGCATAGAAACTATAAAATATTGACTGTATCAGAAAGAATTGTTTCTGAAATTGTTAAACTTGCAACATGAGTCATAAAAAACTGGCTGATGTAAAATATTTTATATAAGCATTCCATAAGCTTCCAGTTCTAATAATGTTACCAATGCTTGCATCAGGTGTTCAGAACCTCTGGAAGTGAAATTGTTAAGGGTAATGTTATATTCCATAGGTTTTATTGCTCTTTCAGATTGCATCTTCTGCAAGTAGTTACAATGCTCAAATCAGTTCTGGCATTTTGATACACAGAAGAAGCATTTATTCAGCTTGAGAGTTAAGTTGCAATTTTTAAAGAAACTTGTGAGGTTTGTAGCATGTTATGGGGACACCGAACTGCCATATATCTGAATATAAAACAAGTACTTTATAAATTGTTTCATCACACTTCAAAGCAACATGCTAGCAGGATTGCCAAATTTTACTGCAAAACTTGCCAGTTTGGATCATGTGAAGGCAGGTGTGAGATTACAGCTGTAATAAAACTGAAACTGAATACTGGTAGCTGAATTTGTAGTAGGCAATTGATTTGATTTATATAACATAAGCCACATGAGGAGAGATATGTAGGTCAGCATCTTCATCTGGAAATGGTGGTTAGAAGAGTTGTGGTCTCTGGGAACTGCTGAATTAATACTTATTTAGTCTGGCAAAATGCTGGTGCAGCGTAAGTACATTCTGTCAGACTTACCTGGGGAGACACCATTTACAACAAGGAAAAACTAGGCAGTTATATCCAATGCTACTTGTGCCATAAAAATCTTTGCTAAAATTAGCATAAGAACGTAGACCATATGGATTTTCCTGGGGCAAGAACTGATACATTAGCTGTGAGCATATTTTCAGCCTGCAAAATACTCAAGGTGTGTAAATACACAAATCAGTGATTAAACTCCTTTTAGAGTAACAGAACAATATATTACAAAATGCAAATGGTAAATGATCCTGTTCAGGGAAATAGAGGAAATACAATCAAATATAGCCTGCAGAGTTATTTCCAATCCAAGCAGTCTGTTATATCACAGATCTGCAAAAAAAGAAACAAAAAAAAATCCAAAATAAAGCACACACCCCTTAATTAAAACAAAAAAAACCCACCCAAAACACCACAAACACACCCCTCCTACTTTTGTCTTGAGAAAATCATGTCTCCTTTTTTTGTACAAGGAGTGAACTAATGATCTGGCAATTCTAACATGAGCTGGAGGTTTGGAGAACAAACAAACATAATATGGCAATTTCCACTTTTAATGGAAACACACATTAAGCATACAGAAATAACTGTTTGTCAGAGAGATTCCATTCACCATTCCCAGAAAAGGGCCCAAGTTTTTGTCCAAGTTGTGAGATTTTGGTGACTGCAGCCAGATGTGGTCATTCCAAACATGCTAGGGCTTATGAGCCACAATTTCTAAAGACTTAATTTCTGCAAACTGTATTTCAACCTTTTAGACCTGAAAACACTCCAATATGATGAAGCAATGGAAAATGCTTTTGCTCTATCTGACCTGAGCTTCCAGTGCAGGAAACAGGAGATAAAAAATCTCGAAGCAGAATATGAAGAAGAGTACATTATTTACATTATTATTATTTCTTTCTAGCAAAAGGCAGGGGGCAAGAGAAGAGCTAGAAATGTTGTCTTTAAAAAGCTAATTATAGTTTAGCAAAGATTTTGTGATGAAGGTGGATGGTTAGTACAGATGGTTTAGGACAGGAAAGTCATGAGGTAGTGTCAAAGTTGAGAGCTTTTCTGATAAATTTAAGTTTTGTATTTCAGCAGTCAAGAGCCTCATGAATGAATGAAGATCCAGTGAATTAAAAAGAAGAAACTTAATGAAAATACACATATAAGAAGTAAATGCAGTAGGAATATGAATGATTTTGTAGCAGGCAAGGTGGGAAGTAGTTTCTATAGCAAAGAGAAAGTACGACCATAAATAAGTGATCAAAAAAATAATATTGCTACAAAAATGACTACTATACTGAGTTCAATATTCTCTAATTTGTCAATTTTCAGCATAACATAATGTCTTAAAAATCTGGACCCATGGCTATTACTCACAAAGTACAGTACCTTGATGATTATGATTAGTTCAGTTGATAGTCTGGTAATTATGAAAAACAGGACGAGATAGAAGAGAAAAAAAATTAAAATGAAGAGAGGAAAGAAGGCTGAATTTTATAAAAATTCTTGAGTGCAACAGCGCTAGAGAACATTATCATTATGGAAACAAAAACTACCAATGTGGCTGGAACTGGGACAGTAGGTCTACCCAGTGCCTTACAATAAGGAAACACCCCTAAGTTTATCAAAGAAGGGGGTTAAAGACATTATGGATGGGTTGGGGTTTTTTTTATTTAATCAAGTACATGGCACTGCTTCTACAAGCACAATATTTCAGCTTTTCATGTCTTTCTAACTAATAAAATCTCAGAACATTACTGTTACTAAAATAGTTCTTACTCTGTTTTATTATGGTACCTCTGCCATCACGCTACCTGTTGAATAGTTTCAGTTTAATGTGACAGCACTGTAGAGGGTAAGGCAACCATAATTTTGCCACTATCATCTATATTTGACAGCAGCTGGCTCACCAGTCCCTGTATGTGTTGTTTATGGCTTAGATGCATGATATTGAGAATGGAGAGGAATTAATTTATTGTGTTGGGAGGGCCTAGTAGACATGGGAAACAACCCTTACAATATTTTGATGGTCATGAGCTATCTCTTTTTCCTCTTTTATTTAGTGTTTTATATCATGGTGCTTTTTGACATGACTGGGACTTGTAGGTAGTACTGCCTAACAGTAATGAAATGACCCTTCCTGAAGATGTATAGCTGTGAGTGTTTAGAAAGTCTTAAGACTGCTAAAAGAAATCTCATGGTATTATAGTTCATATATTATGAACTTTTGCATAAAAAACAAATTAAGACAAAGGTGATGGGTAAGGGTTGAGGAATGACTAAATTTCAAATTAAAAGACTTCATTCAAAAATTGAAACAAAAATTAGAATAAGGTGATGGCAAACTGAAGACGATGTTATTCTAAGCATGTGCAAATCTCTTTTTGATGTTGTTTTCAAAATGATGCAGCAGCTAAATGCATTATACCCCTGGGAAACATAAATCTTAGGGCCTGATTCTCCTTGCTACATAGTAAGAATGGTGAAAAGCAGCCTTAAAGTAGGTATAAATTTTATTTAAATCTTTACGGCTCAGCAGTGGTAGAAAGGAGCCTCAATATAAATGAGAATCAGGTCCCCAGTATTTATTTAACCCTTGGGCTTTGTATATCATTTTATTTGCACCTCTAAGAGATTTGCAGAGGGATTTTTAATCAGGATTTGGTGTACAGAAAGCTAAATGTTTTCATTGCCTTACAAGTAACTTTAATCATAGAGGCACATCGTTCTTTTTATTTCTCAAAAGGGAATGGTAGAATTTCCTGCCTTTGTACAAACTGAGCTAAATGTTTCTGACACTCATAGTACAGTGTCAATTGGAAATTCACATTTCATGTAATAACAGACCATTTTAATTTCATGAGCTAAAGAATTGGTTTCCACTTGCAAATTGTACCGAAGAAAGCAATATTGTCTGAACTAGCACAGTGCTTCAAGAGATAAATCTATTGAATTAAATAAGAGGCTTTCATTACCTTTTACATTACATTTCCGTATAACATAAGAATTAATTAAACTCTTCATTGCTTTCTTCTATTCAGCAGAGCACTTGCTCAGTCTGACAAGAAATGCTGCCCAACAAAAACATTGGGCACCCAAACACAGTCATTAAAATACACTTATTCAAGCAGAGGGAAAGAAGAGTAGAAGGGGAGAATGCTTTGGTGTATTTGGGCAAGTGGGACCTATGTACAGAAATATATAATTTGTCTATTTTGGTTTTTGACAGCAAGACAACTCCAATAAATAGTAGCAGGTCATCTCACTAGGTATTTCTCCAGGCATTTTTGAATACAAACAGGAAACAAGCAATTGTCTTTGAATTTTTATGTATATTTCTGTTTATGAGGAAGGCTCCTTCAACATAAGGAATCACTTTTTGGCATGAGACAGTTCTACTTTTTGTAATATCAAAACAATTCTGCAAAGTGTGTCTCCCCTCCTGTGTAAGGAATGCCCAACAATGGCAAACTTGTTGATACAAAGTGTTTCCAATCAAGTAGTCAAGCCTTAAAGAGCTCTTTGGGTAGCCCGCCTCCCTTAACTGAGGAGACATGATGTATATTTGGTTCTGACAAATTTCAATCTTTTTTCTTGTGTTTCCAGGGGAACATTTGAGAATCTGCCCTCAGGAGTATACGTGTTGCACCTCAGAAATGGAGGACAAATTAAGCCAACAGAGCAAACTGGAGTTTGAAAACTTAGTGGAGGAGACAAGTCACTTTGTACGGACAACTTTTGTATCCCGGCACAAGAAGTTTGATGGTAGGCTGGCTATAATTTACTTATTTCCAAGGTTATGGGATTTAAAAGTCAGTTTTCCATAATAAATTCCAATGTTCTTTTCTTTACAATTAGATATCACATTTAAAGTCATCAGTTTAGCTACGATAAGGGTTAACTTACAGCTGGTATGCTTATCAGCCTTGTGACTATTGCCTTTAATTACAATGACAGGAAGAATCGGACTGTTAAGCACCTGCAGGCTTGGATAATGTTGAAAATAGAAATTAGATATGAATAGAGAGTCTTATAATATTTGTCTCCTAATTTCAAATGCAAAATTTAGGTTTGCAATTATGTTCACTGTTGCAAGATGAACTGTGGATCTCACATTATTTTTGTTATTATAAAACAGGTTGTTTGTCGTCTGTCTTTTTGTAAGGCTTTATTTTTTTCCTGCATGATTTTCTTGTAATGTACAGAGTCCCTTAGAGGGCTTCTGGCTTCCAAACACTAAGGCTTCAGTTGCATTTGAGAGACATTTTCATGCAAACAACTTACGCAGTATTGAACATATCTTTTGTACCTAGTAAGAAATAGCAAGGATAGTTTGGGGTTTTTATTTGTTTGTAATCAGTACTCCAGTCTCTTCTAGTCTTCAGCCTCAGTAAGATCTTTGTAAGATCAAGGATTTGTTGTCACAATTTACTGAATGCTTGTCTGTAATAGTGAACATTAAGCAGTTTTTATGATTTATAAGTCACACTGTATTGAGTTTTTCTCATAAACTGTAGATTAACAAAGAGTAAAAGAGCTTCAGATTATTCATTCATGGCTTTATCTAAATATGAAATCTTTATTTGTGTTGAAAGTGTCCCCCTGAGCGTTTCCTGCATGCATATGCGTAAGATAGAAAGGGTCTGGCACTAAGAGTTGTAAATTGGAATTGCAGAGAGGATTGCAGAGCTGCATCTTTGCATGTAGGTAGAAAGCCTGCAAACAGGTGCAGTAAAGCTGGCTAAGCCCAGGTAAAAAGGAATATGCACACGTGTAGGAGAATGGTAAAAAGGTTATCCCTGAAGCTGGTAATTTACTTTGAAACTCTGAGGTCGCATTCAGAAAAAAAGTGAAGTGTGTGTAGTTCATTAGGGTAATTCTGTATTATTCTCTTTCTCCAACTAAAGATTTTTTTTTTCTAATATTGGTTCTTTCAATATGACACAGAAGGGAAAATGAATTATAAAAGGAGGGAATGGGAAATGTATAATATGAGGATGAGCTGGAGAAAAGTCCCCAACATCAGATCAGATGCTAATAATATTTAGAAAATGTCCTTACTCCTTGGAAGAACTGAAGTGTGGATGACTGCAGTGCTCTGCATTGTGATGGCTTCCTTTTCAAGGTGAAGTTGGAAAGTATACTGGATGTTCTAAATTTTATTTGGCTTCGAAGGACCTAAAAAAAAATCCAGAAGTTGTGTGCAGTGTTACAAGATGAGTATACAAGCAGAACAGGCATTTCAAACCGTTTATGGCATATACAGGGCTTTTCTCTTTTTAAGGAAAAAAAGTAATAATAGAATTATCACTGGATCACTGGAGTTCAGTGAGCAATGCAGTTTACTGAAAATGCTGGGCTCATTGACCATAGAGCTCAGAGGACACTTTCTTAACTCTTTGGTAACTTGATGGTTTTTATATTGCAAAGAATTTAATCACATTATGGCTTTTTTTCAGTAGCCTGAAATCTTAATAGTGACAGTAAGGTCTATAGGTGAAAGTCCACTGACCTGTTGCAAATACTGCATTCTGGGATGTTTATGGATCTGCTCTGCCAGAAGTTGGATTAAGTGACTAAGTGCTTTCTTCTGGCTTATCATTGTTGTTTTAAAGGGAATTTGCAGTGTGAAGTCCTATCAAAGAGCATTTGAAATTTGTGTGTACTTTCAGTATTTTAATGCTATTCTAAAACTATTCAAAAGTTTTTCACTTATATGGAAAAACTGCTTAGTCTTTCTAGAAGTGTAAATAAAGTAACAGAAAAATATATTCACCTAACAGGCTCTTGTCCAGTATAAAACTAGCTATATTTATTGCAGCTTAAAATAGAATGATGCTTGTCGGCATAAAGCAAGTATTGGATTGCTAGATTAGATAGTCAAATTTTAACTCTTCAAGAATAATCTTTTTTTGTTGTTGTTATTTTATTTGGTACTTTGGTTGCACAAGGGAGTTCTGATACATGATTCTGCCATTTGATGCTAGTATACCACAAATAACAAAACAAATACAACCAATTGTTATGATTTTATGGACATTGTGTACTGGACCTGTGTTTATCAAGAGCAACATATCTAAGCAATGAATATATGAAAATTTAAGTAATGTTGAGATAGGGAGTATAGTACCATTGCTCCCATGAGGAGTTAACTTAAACTAGTGTTGATGGCAATCTCTTTGTTTATGCAGACATTTATGTAATTCTGTGAACTCTTGAATGGGACATGGAAGGTCTTGTAGATTTTGCAATTTTTTTTTTTCTGCTGTATCAGGCATGTTTTAGGGTAATGTTAATCTTTGAAACATAAGACCTTCTAGGGTTGTGTGAACTCTTTGTTGAATTATGATTTGACCTTCATATGCATTCTTGCTCACTTTCTGTCACACAACCATACACTTAAGCATAGATGTAATGATTTTATGATTTCCATTTTGAGAGGTAGTTTGAGGTCTCTTTTCCTTTTCAGGATTTTGCCCCAGATTTCTATTCATGATCTAATCTACAAGAAAACTCAATCTGACATAATTTAAACATTGTCTCTTTAGCCTTGGGCAAGACACACATTCTTACACAGAACGAGAGTATGGCTGAATGTTAAAGCACCTCTGGAGATGGTCGGTCTGTCCTGCTCAAAGCAGGGTCAGCTACCACAGGTATCCCAGAACCATGTGCAGCCACGTTTTTAATATCTCCACGAATGGAGGCTCCACAGCCTCTTTGGGAAACTTGTGCTAGTGTTTGACCACCCTCATAGTAAAAAAGTGTTTTCTTGTGTTTTCTTGTGTGTAATTTCCTGGGTTTTGTTTTTTTAATTTGTGCCCATTGCTTCTTTTCCTTTCACTGGGCTCTGCTATGAAGAGCCTGGTTCCATCTTTAGTTTCCCCATCAGTCATTTATACACATTGATGAGACCCCACTGAGCCTTCTTTTCTCCAGGCTGAACAGTTCCAGCTCTCTCAGCCTCTGCTCATATGAGAGATGGTGCAGTCCTTTCATGATCTTGCTGCCCTTTACCAGACTTGCATCAGTACCTCCATATCTATCCTGTACTGGGGAGCACAGACCTAGACCCAGCACTCCAAATGTGGCCTTACCAGTGCTGAGCTGAGAGGAAGGTTCACCTCCCTCAGGCTGCTGGCAGTATTCCTACCTCATTTCCATCAGTTTTGCATTTCATTTTACCTGAAGTGCAGTACTTTTCAAATCTCTACAAGAACTAATTTCTGTAATAACTGTAAGCAAGAGAAGCTAAATATGAAATTCAAAACAGAGAACTTCAGAAACTATTAAACATTTTGGAACCAGCTGTGATCAGAAGAAATGGTGACTTTTAACTGGCAATCAGTTTTTGCATCCTAAAGCTGAGTACAATCTTAGTAATTTCTTATTTATTTGTCCTCCACATTTCTAAGTGGCTGTCACTGTGTTGGGACTCTTAACTACTCCATTCTTCTAGCTTTTTTCCAAAATGCTTTATTCCTTATAGTATGTGAGCTTCAAAGTTGTCTCAAAGGTCTGACAATAGTATTTTTCATTTAGTTTCCATATTCTAGACAACTATTCTAGATGTGAATTAGCACAAATCACTAGACAACATAAAACCAGCTGCCAGTTTTTTCTTGGCTGAGCCTTATGTGCAGATGTTTACATCTGTGTTGCCCATATCTGTATATTTGCCATTGCATTACCATACTGGATGGTCATTTAGAAATGAAATAGTATCTGGAATTTCACTAATGGGTGCATAAGGATCCAGAAAGTCTTCTCTTGAGAATCTTGCCTAAGAAAGAAATCCATGAAATTACAAAAATTCCTTTGAAGCAGTAGATCCTCAATGTTCCTAGGAAAGAACGCAATTCCTTTTTCAGCTATGGGTCTCACAAAGCTTTTCAAAAACTAGGAAATGGAACAAAAAACTCTTCCAGCAGACAGGTAACACATAGAAAGTGAAGTATTCCAGCAGATACAAATTTTTCTTTTAACTCAAGCCTTTGGGTAGGACTGATCCAAATAAGCAGATATGTAATGATCAGCTGTTTCCTGTTTCTAGCAATAGACAAGCAATCATGCTCTAATTCTTGGACCCCCACTGTACACCTCAAAGCAGCTTGGTCATTGAGCTTGATCATACTGTGATCCTGGTGTAGCTGTGATAGTATCATCTTATTATCACTGATTCCCTTGCAAAGTGACGTTGCTGAGCAGCTGTTTCCCAGAGAAGCCAATTTCTTTTAAGTATTGCTCCATCAGCAGCCAAAACCAGCCCTACTGGAAAGTTTTGTAATGAATGCTAATGAGGAGACAAGTAGCTGTTCAGTGACATTTTCTCACTAATCCTTTGAATAACTATAGGAAAATTATAGCAAATAATTTTAATTTAAGGTAAATTGATCTGAACCGAATAAAAGGGACACTGTCTCCTTGTTCTCATTAAAAAATTACAGTAGTAGTCTTGGTGTTAAAAATGAAAGAATGTCTAAGAATAGCTGTCAGAATAGACATCTGGATTCTTCCGTATCCAGAATAGATATGGATAGCCTTCAGCAGAACATGTAAGGCATGATGCCATTTAAGAAAAATATCCTGAATAGCATTAAGAACCAATCTGCAGCCGCATTGATCTATCTTACAGGGTCATCATTCCCCATGCTCCATTTTTTTTTAGAGTCTAAGAGAACAGCGATCCATACCCATTAGTGCTGCTTATATTTCTTACAGTCGTTACCAGCAGTAGCAGTGTAAATTACAGGGCAGGAAAGAAAGTTTCAAAGATAATCTCCCAAAACAATACCTGCAAGAATAGTTACCATCCCAGACACCCTATATTTCCTTTTTCTTTTCTTGCACAATTTATGAAAGAACTTGAAGAAAAATAGTAGTTTTGAATCTTTCCTTGATACTTCCTTGATTGATATTTCTTTGTGTTTCGTGAAGCTGCTTTCCAACAAAATAAGAACTCTTCAATGAGATGCACTCTTGTAGCTGCGTATAACTATATCATTAAACTTGGCCAAAAAAAGCATGGAAAGTAAATAAGGAAGTTCCTGGAAGTTGAATTACACTGAGGTTCAGTTGCATGGCCAGTGTAAGTCTTCTGCCCTCTGCTTCCCAGTCCTCCCACCCTTGCTGCCCAGCCTGCCAGCCCAACTTGAGCACACAGCTCATGCCTGGAGCTGCCTTGACCTCCATGGACTTCTGCAGAGGAGGGGGAGTGCAACAGCACAAGTGATGTCCTGGTCGGTGGGTGAAGGATGGACTTTCAACAGGAACTTTTTTTCATGCTTTGCTTACTTGAATTTTGAAAGGGCACTGGTTTCACAGGAAGATTTTTGTTCTGTTTTTTTTAGTTGTGTTTTTTTTTTTTTTCCAGAGGCAAGGAATCAGAAAAGTCTGGCTTTTCCACAGAGTTGTTTGGAAGGCAGGAGGCTTCTACAGAGCATGGGAAACTGATATAGCATAATCTGTGTACCTTATGCAACTAGTCATGTTTTTCTAGTGCTGCCATGTCTGAACATAGGCTTCACCAGAGCTGTGATACTAGGTATTTTATTTTTTTAGTTCTGAGCAAGGTGGTTTTGTTTTCTTTGTTTGTGTAACAAGATTTCAGTGTCACTTGGTAATGTGTTTCCCATCAAATGCAAAATTCACTGCAGGACAGGTGGCTTTTTAAAACTCTGTAACAGTTTGGCTGTTTACAGTGCTAGCAGGGACACAGTTTCCATATAATTCATCTACTGTTTTAACACACTACATAACTTCTACACTTGCCAAAATACAGATTTTAAAGCCAGTAGAAGTCTTAAAAAAAGGGTAACATCTGCTGGCTTGTAGTATGTAACTGCTTGAAAGTTTTCGTTGGACAGCTGGTGCAAGTTTCTAAACTTTACAGAGTTTCTTGATAAAAGATCCCTTACCTTATATTTGAGAGGAAGCATTAATTTGAAAATAAAATATTCTATGCCTGGTTCAAATCTTATCAGAATTGATAATAGCCTAAGAGGAATCTGTTGCCTATCTGTTGCCTACTAACAATTTCAGGGTCAAATCCTGTAAAATTTGTGCTGAGATTACTGTTTAGCATTATTTCACATATTGTGTCCAAATTTGATTGTAAATCACATTAGCTCAAAAAAAAAATTACTTAAAAAAAAAATAACCAAAAGAGCAGAAGCTGCAAACCTAGAAATTTGGAAAGGAAGGAAAAACCTGGAAAGGAAGGAAAAACCTGGAAAGGAAAAATTGGACATTTTCCACCTAGGGGTACAAATTCCTGTAATCTGGTCAAATCTTGTACAGAAGGGTACCGCTGTGGGACCTGGTGTCTTCTGCATGCTCCCTGCATCTGGAAAAGCACTTTGTACGTTTGGTTGACTTATTCTATCTGCTCTTCCGTGGCTTCATTTACTAAGTGCAGCTGGCCAGTGGAGCATGTAATCTTCTAAGCAGCTGCATCACGTTTATGATGCTGCAAAGCGAAGGACAAGCTGCTGCCCTTTCCTGGAACAGGTGGAGATGACCCACTCTCAAATGAATCTCGTTAGAAAACATGTTGTCCAGGTACAGCCAAATCCAAGCAGGCTTTGAGAGGATGGGGATCCAATGCTTTTCCCGTTAAACAGAAAGCACAATTTGCCTTGCTGATTAGATGTCCACAGGGTAAGGTACTCCTGTAGGCTCCCTCAGTAGTCGATAGGGAATAATAGGTGCAAGCCATGCTAGTCTAAAGTTTACACTCAAATAAGTCAGGAAAAATCTCTCCCTGAAGTGTTTATTTCTCTATATTGAGTAGAGAGGGTGTTTAGTTCAGACATAGATGCCTATACTGTGGACTTACTTAAACATTTGTTCAGATAAATTCCACCCCAAGGAAGGGAATAAAGGAGTGAAACATCTAAAACACTCTTGACACTTTCTATGTGTTTTATTTGCCTCTTTAGAAAAAATAATCCTTTTTCTTTTTTTTTTTTTTTTTGGTAGTATTTTGTGGGGGAAAAGACATTAAAAATATTGAGGGAAGTAAGCACTATGGCAGTCAGTTACTATTTTATGCTGGTTGAAAGAAACACTGTCCTGTTGAATTTAAATGACATTTAACCTTTGCTGAAGCTCTGAATAGTATGGGGTTTTGTTTTCTAAACTTAAGTATCCAAGCCTTAAAAATACTAACCCATAAGTAAAATTACAGATTTAAAAACACTAAAAATCCTGTGATTAAAGATGTTTCACATGCATATGGACAAGAATAGGATTAATAAGGACTCGGTGTCAAGTCCGTAACACTGATGAAAGACATCAGTCTTCTGATGATCAGCTGTCAGAGGCTCTGTTGCCCATATCTGATTCTTACTCTGAAGGTTGGTGCTCCCCTGACACACAACAAGGACAAAACCACGCTGTAAGAATCAAAAATAGGGGCTATATATATAAAAAAGAAGCTACAAACCAAGGGTATACATGCATAGTGTCAGCACCTTGGGCAACGGCAACTGCAGCCTTATCATTTCTCATTTGTTGTCCTCAACCCTCATTAAAGGCAGAAATACTGTGCTTTAGATTAATATCTTGACTGTAATACTCAGGCATTGTTGTCTTTTTGCTGCCCTTCTTCTCATAATTATTTTGCCTCTGTGTCCAAACAACTGGGAAATTAAAAACAAACTTAAAATAGTATTTCATGAAAAAGGATCCTGGAATATTTGAAAAAAAGATTTTGTGCATCTCTGCTTGTCTAAAAGACTTTTTAGAGTTTATTTTAAATTGAAGTTTTCTTTCTTTCCTTTTACCTCTGCTCTGTGGTTTATAATAAAAATATGAAAATGGCTCTTTTTCTGAGAGGAAGGTCATAGAAATGACACTTTTAGCAGTGAGATCTTTTAGAGAGAGAAGGGAACTATATGCCTCTGTGCCACAAGAATACTTTTAGACATAGTTTAAAAGCAGGCATATTAGGGTCTACTTGTGCTATACTTAGTGGTAACTATGAATATTGCATTTATAAACCAAAGCTACCAAAACTTCAGAAAGAAGATAGGAAAGATGTGGCACATGGGTATTGCTTCTGAAGTCTTCCCCACTTGCTATACATCAGTTCTCATTCTATACCCGTAGCTGAGAGGTAAAAATAAAGACATGCTGCCTACGCTCCCATTGTGCAATCTAAATGCCTGTCTGTGTAGGTGGTGGTAGAAAGGAGTAGCTGTTGGTGTCTGTGTGGGCAGCCCCACTTGGTGCTGGTGAGGGATGATAAATGTTGTGTGGGCAAGCTGGTTAGAGTAACACCATGCTTGCAACCCAACGGTTGTCAGATGTGACACCACCATAATTAGTGCAGTTGGCACTGGCCAAACTGCTGCAGACAAAAGAAAAAGCAGATCGTCAAGATGCAAATCCTACTAGATTATCCATATTGCAGGATTTCTGGCTTGTTGATACTGTGCGTGAACATTGACATACTGTTTCTGTAATCTTGGGACTTAAAAAAATATATAAATCAATAGATAGAGGCACATATAATTCCAATTTTCCTAAATGTTCCTTTGGAACACTAAATTTTACTGATTCTCCATAATTTTTTTGATGGATTCTTTTTTTTGCCTATTACTGATACAGTACTCACTCTTTCAATTCTTGGGATATTTACATCAACTGGGATCTTTATTTTCAAATTTCACATCTTTTCAAAATTATACTGAAATGGTTTTGCTTAATGTGTTTATTGTATGTGCATCACATGCTCAGTTTACTCTGGAGTATGTACATATTCATTTACAAGCTTTATCAGAAAAAGCTCTCATCTTCTAGTTGTAACTTGTGGGCTTCATGCATTCAGGATGATACATCAGTGAAATGTCAGATGAATGTTTTAGCAACGTGCAGGTCAGTTGTCCATCATTAACAGCAGTGATATTGTAAGGGCAATGCATAAAACAGGAGATTAGCTGATGAAAGGAGAGAGAGTTGGACCAAAAATACTGTGCCATAAACTATATATTATGACTATAACAATGTAAAGAACAGTATGTATCTTACAAGTGCAATCTTACATAGGTAACTTGATGCAGTTTTTGTGGACGATAGCCTTCATATTAGTGGAGAGACAGATAGTGGACACCGTTGCTAGTTCAAGTGTGCTTTGGAGATATACACTGAGAACTTTAATAAAACGGATAACAAGCCTTAAGGCCTGAAATATATCTTCTTTAATGTATGTCAGGTTATAAATTTAACATTCTTTACTGAAATTATTTACTGTCAATTGATACTTTTTTGCAGTATCATGGAAGCATCTAGAAGCCATTTGCTTTTTCTGAGTTAGAGAATTAATCAACACACAGCTAAAAGGCTGTCCTTGCTCTTGAAGAGCTACATTCATAGTGAAAGCATCAGACATATTTGAAGCAGGAAGGAGGTGAAAACAGCTCATTTCAATAATGTAGGACATTTTCAGTCAATGACATCTCAGCAAGATTATGGCCAAAAAAAAAGGAAACAAGAGTTACTTGTTGAACACTGACTTTGGTGAGCAGGTACAATGTATGTGGGTTGTTTTTTTTTTACTCTTATAACAGCAGCTTGACTAAGCTGGTCTAAAACTGCTCTGAGAAAATGAATTCTTTGTTACCTGCTTTTTCCTTCTTTTCACATTGAAGTTTTTTCATAGGGCTGTGCAGCTTAAGGAAGGCATGAATTTATACATAGTTGTATAAATTTGAATTAAAGTTTGGTAGCACCATGGAGTAACTGCTAGAAGATGAGATGATCTCTATTTGATTTGAACTAGTTTTTGGAGCATGTAAAATCTCTAGAGAGGAAAAATACAACAAGCTTGTCTGTGAAGGAATACAGACTAGGAAATTTACTATTTTCTAAGGGAAATTAACTATTAAGACTAAGCAAATAATGACTGTTTGGAATGTTTAAATTTTAAAAGCTGTAAGCTATAGCTTGAAAAAAACCCACTGTTTCAATTGTGACACAAAACAAGAAGCAAGATTTGAAATTGAAATATGTATTTTCATGTCAACAAAATGCTATACAGATTTAGTTCTGAAATTCAGTAAATTCAAATATTTTTAAGAATTTCAAATGAATGCTAACAGTTCTTTTCAACTGAAAAATCCAACATTTGAATTTATAATGAGGAAACAAATTATTACTTTTTTTTTCACTGGCACAGTGAAATTCTATGAAGCATCAGCACCCACATTTTTAATTTTTACAAGTTTCTGATGTTAACACTTTGATCAGCTTTACAACCAAATCTCAAACACACCCCGGAAAGTAGCAGTTCTTCAGTGTCTGCTGTTGTTTATATGTTCATAACTTTCCTGACACTCTTAAAAGTAAACTACATATTCATTTAAGCTTATTAAATAACTTGCAGAAGAAACCTGTCTCACCTTCTCTGGTGCCTAATGAAGTTTCAATAGTGTCCATGAGCTGCAGATACTTCTTAAATGCTGTGAGGAGTTGATCCCAGAGTCTCAGACGTCTTGGGACTAGTTTTAGGCTCTACCCAAACCCACCTTGCTGGAATCTGCTGCCTAGTGAACACAGACACAGCTAGCAGACTGCTACAGCTGTGAAATTTGTTTTGTTTTTAGTATGATGGCCTGAAGAATTTTTTTTCCTATATGTCCTATTTTGGTACCAAAACATACATGATATGGTATTTTAAAAGGCCACTGTGCACTTGTTTGTATTCAGCCCTAAAAGTTCTAATATATTTATTCACACATTGGATTTTAAGCTTAAGTAAAGGAATACAGACTTAATTCTCGTCTGATTTGTATCAATAGAAGAGGAGATTCCCATGTGTAGTGATGTTAATTACATTACCACGTGGTCCAGTTTTACCATATTCTTGGAGTTTACTTTTTAGACTCTTCTTCACTGAATTTCACTGAGTTTTTAGAGTTGGAAGGGACCATAGAGATCATNNAGCTAGAGCATGTTACTCAGGACTGCATCCAGGCGGGTCTTGAAAATCTCCAAAGAAGGGGACTCCACAACCTCCCTGGGCAGCCTGTTCCAGGGCTCCATCACCCTCACTGTGAAGCAGTATTTCCTCATATTTGAGTGGAACTTCCTATGTTCCAGCTTGAGCCCATTGCCTCAGTTGTATGGTGGCATAATTAAAGACAGGGATAAAATGCCTTGCAGGACAGGAATTCCTATGTGACAGCTTCTCTGTTAAATAAAAATGAGATTTTAAATATCAAGTGATCATTAAGGAAATTTAAATTAAGAATTTACACTGCTCTTATACTGGAAATTGTCCTACATCAGTCTTTTCATCTGCTTATAGTTTCGAGTATCACTTGTGTTTCTAGTCACACTCCTTGATTAACTCTGGGCATATCTTTATGTTTTTTAACAGTTTCAGTGTCATGTAATCTCTGTATAGATGCGATCATTGGATCAGGACCTGCCTTATTAAATCTGCATACTCTTTAGAAGTATTTCATTTTATGCCAAGGCAAAATGTCATAAAAATAGGAGAGGCTTTGGAAAGTGAAAGAGTGACAGAAAAATGTTTTCAAATGGCCCTTTAGTAATGGTTCTGTGTGGAAGGAAATTACTGCTGGTCTGAGGAGTCTAAGTATACTTGAGTTCTACTTTTCTCCGATGTTACATAGTTCTTGAAAAGGAAAAAAGGAGACTAGTGTTAGTTCAAAGTAATAATTGACCAGCAGAGACAGAGAGACAATGCTATTCTTGCCAGGATAATATCATGCTTAACCGTCCACAGGGAAGCCTAAAAGCATAGGGATTTATTTGGATTTTCTGGAAACTTACATTCCTATATTCTCTTCCTTAAAATGACTGATTTTTTGAACTGCTTTCTTTCATATATGCTGAAACCCTTGACTAGTAAAACCCCTGTTCAGTTCCTACCCCAAGGATAAGTATGTGCTGGACCTAAATATAGGCAGGCTTAATGCCAGCCCTTTGCATGGGGATCAATTGCATTTCCAGCTAATGCATAAGATAAAATGCAGCAAGCCAAAGCATTTTCAAAAAAGCACTTTGAAATAAAACTCCTTATCCTCACCTTCACCTGGGCTATGGTGGTGATTTATGTAGTTACATTGCTGGGAGATGTGCTTCTCTAGCGTGATCTGGTTTTTGACTTACGCATCAGTACGTTGCTCACTGGAACGTTATCTCTGTTGTAGCGGTTTGCCTAGGAGGAAATGGTTTCATTCATCTGTTTCTAAAGAGGCACATGGAAGAAGAGTGATACGGAAGAAGGAAGGAAGATTAGAGGTGAGGGAAGGGCAGGCCAGGACTGACTATGCTTTTGTGGTGGCCTTAGTCCCAAAAAAGGATGGATAAATGTTGAAACCTGGTGGCCCAAGAAAGGATACCTCAGCAAAGGTCTCGCACTGGGCAATCCACAGGACTTTATTGCCATTTCAGTCAATGGATTTATTTATCAATGGTTGCAGGATCTGGTGAATCATCTCAAGGTATGAGCAGGAGAAGGCAGCTGTTACTTGAGGACTGTTTACCAGCAGGAAGCTTTTGTTGTTGTTGAATATTATGTAGAATGTGAATCTGCCCTCCTCCCGGCACTGACTTTTCCTCTTCAACTTGAAAGAGATTTCAAAATGCAAGAAATATCTGTAATTAGGCCTTCAAATGCACAGCTTGAAAGGAAACAATCTTAACACAGCATAAAAACAATAGCAGTTTCCTGATTTGACTAAAATTTCTAAATGTCTTAATCTCTTTAATTAGCTTCTCTAATGCTAATTTTTACAAATTCCCTAAATAGAAAATGTGTTATTATGCAGACTGGAAATGCCCTTATTGATAATCTATGATGTATTTATTTATTTTTACTACTTTAAGCATACCCAGTAAAGCTGTAATCCATATTTAAGTTTGGACTAGCAAGGGTGTGAGAGGCTTTTTAAGTAGTCTTTGGAATACAAATACAGCATTAGGAAGAAAACTCACAGACACAGTGACCGTTTCCCAGGGAAAAATTTAAATTACTTAAATTTCTTCTGCTTGCAAGGATTTAAAAGATACTGCCTGAAATTACCCATATTTGAATTGTTTTCCTTACATACAACTTGAATATAGGGCCTCAAGATTCTCTAGTGTGGGTTCTTTCCTTCTGTCTTTTTTAAAATCTCCTTTTGCTACTCAGAGTTTATGTATCTTTCTCGCCTGACATTTTCTTCATTACTATGATAAACATATTGAGGCTGGTTATAGCTAAATTCCTATTTTTGAAAAAATTTAGATGTCAAAATTTAGGATCAACCACAAGGTCGCCTTACTGTGATAGTCACACAGAGCAGCAGCTAACTTTAAATCAACCAAACTGGTTTAGCTTGCTAAATCAGCAAAAACATGCTGTTGTTTCTTCAGATAAAAAAAAAGTGACGGAATGGATAGAAAGAGAGACAGAGGTGAAATTCAATGGTCTGGCCATGCAGTATGGCAAGTAACTCTTGGAGATAAAAACAAAATACAGTCAAGAGAGTAACAAAATTAGGAGGTCAAGATTTTGAGGAGGAACTCAGTAACTTTGTGCTTGGCTGTCTGCTTATTTTCAGCTGTGACATAGAAGCATCAAATGCAGATTTCAAACTCACAGATTAAGGCCAGACCCTGCTCCCACCAAAGCCTTACCACTTAATCTATTTAAAAGACTTTATTAGACTACCTAGTGAAACAGCACACTATCAAATTCTCTAATAGACCATCTGCAAACAAGTTCAGCAAATTCTGCAACAGTTAAAAGGTTTCTTCTCAGCTTCTGTTTGCAAAACATGTGTGAGTTAATGGAGTATCACATTTATATAGTGCTGGGGCATTGACCTGAAGTCCTTTCAGGAAATAGATCTAGGTTTTACCTAGATGTACTGTGCTTTACAACTGAAAGAGTCTGTATTTTCTAATAAGATGATAGTGTTATTTGTTTATTAAATGATAAAGGTGGATGACAACTTTTCTATCCCTGAATCATTACCATTTATACATTACTATATTGTTTCTTCTTGGAGGGAGATTATCTTCCAAATAAATTTCATTTTTCTGCATTTGCCAACTTAATTATTAAGTAAACCAGGGCAGCTCATAGTTTGCAGTAATGATCCCAGTCTGTATGACTAGGGGAAAGAAAATAATCTGGTTTCGTTTCTAAGAGTTCAGTACCATAAGAAGGAATTTGGGGGATGATTTAGAAATGTCTAGGGAGTAGACCATTTCTAAGGCCATATTCCTTGTGAAAGCATGATTCTAAATTAGTCACACAGATAATAAATGGAACTTTTTCTGATGCTGATGTCATACTTTAACTGTTGAACAGAGAACATGCTTATGGATTGTCAGGCTTTCCTGTTAAAGTTGACATGTCCTCTTAGGTAAGATCCGAGGAAAGGCTGAAAATAGATTAAGCAATTAGAATTTAGTAGAAAAATTAACGTGGTCTGAAAATACTATCCACTACCCTACCCACTACCAAAAAATACAATTATGAATTGCATATTCATTCTCCAAATGAGAGGGATTGTTTTCAAACCTGCATCTGCTTCAAACATTTCTGAAATTAGACTCAAGACTCTTTGCTGAAAAGAAAATTTGTAGTCAGATTTTGCAGTGGTGTCATACATTGTCATATTTTAACCGAATTCAGAATTCTAGCCGCATAGAAAGACTTCACACAAATTATTCACAGGGAGATGAATATACAAAGGATCATTGTCCCAGAATCACAGAGATGGAAATGATAGGTGTTAAATAAGACTGTAAATCACATATTCCTAACCCTTTGAATCACAATGATGCTAACTCATTTTTTCAAGCAGTTTAACCTACCCAGATCTTGATTGTTCTTCTGTATGTGAAAGTATCACAGCCATAGTTTGTTTCTCATACCATGTATGTTCTACTATTTATATTTTCTCTAAAAACAATTTAAATCAAGATTTGTTAATTAAAGTTTTGCAACTTATCTGTGAACTGAATGAAATATTCTTATAATATTCATATACCTACAAATATGGTGAAGACACTGAAGCATATAAAGGCAATCTGACTTTCCTGAGGTCACACAATTTGATAGTGATAAAATCGCAAATGGAACAGGGACTGCTTTTCATCTGCACTGTCTCAGACTCTTAGACATACCTACCTTCCTTGATGTTATTGCCATAAAATTTTTAGGGGAGTACAGTTTTTCTTGATTTTCATTAATCCAAACAAGAATTCTTTTGCTTTTCTCTCCTAAACTTATTTTTATCTCATAGTCAGTTTTACTATTTTTTTGTAAATTCCTTTCAGTTCAGGTTTTTGATATAGAAGTGTCCAGACCAATACACAATATTCTGTGAGTGTACCATGTTGCCATAGAAGGGGTTTCTTGTTTAAATTATTCTTTGCCCTATGAAATTAAACTCATTTTTTTCGTTGCTGCAAGACTGTGTTACACATTCACATTCAATTTCACATGTATTACACTCACATAGTTTTTCCCCAGGTATTCCTGTTTAATTTTTTTTTTCTTATTTGACTTTAATGCATTCACTGCATATTTAACTACTGTGCTGTTTACTCCATCTTCCAGGTGATTAATAGATGATTCATCTGAAAAGAAGACCCATTTTTATCTGACACAAGCTCTTTGGGATATACTACTAACATAACTAATTAAACTGCTGATTTTGCTATAAGTTCCTCTCATCATTGATCTTTCAAAACAACAGTGCTCACATTGTATTGAATTTCTGCTGTGCAACTGTATGCCAGTTTCCCACAGACAGAGTGGATCTCTGAACCCCAACTATTTTTCAAACAAAGCAAGCCTTTTTCTTCAGATCTGTTGCCAGATCTTGAGACCTTCTTAGATTCAGCGTTCATAAAAACATTTAAGTTTGGTTGGCACTAAAATTGTTTCCTTGAGTACCATTACAGCATTGGCCACTGCATTTTCTGTTTCTCAGTGCGTATTAAGGTGTCCAGTATATCTCTAAACATTAAATAACTACTCCTCCTTGATTTCCTCAAATTTTCTCCAAAAAGAACAAGAAATAAATACGTTATTTCAGTCGGCCTGACTGGGTTTTGATTTCAGCTAGTAAATTCTGTCCAAGGCACTAAGACATCATTCTCCAGTGAGCTAACTATAAATCATGAATATTAAACTTCAACATATTTTGCAGCATTTCTTAGCTGTTAAGCAGAATATCCTGACTATAGGCTCTGTAGGTAAGGACTTCGAATAGAGTTTCTCTATTAGAAATTTTGTTTCAGTTGACAAATACTTTATATTTACCATATTTCTATACAGAACTGGAAAACTCAAGTTATCCTCACAGAATCACGGAATCACAGAATGATATGTGATTAGAAGGGACCTCTGGAGATCATTTAGTCCAACCCACCTGCCAAAACAGGCTTGTCTAGACATGCATGTTGTATGTTACAGTGAACGACTGTAAGCTCAGTGACAGCTGCCTCCTCTTAAGATGATGTCTTCTTCATAAAGGCAGGACAACACTGCCTTTTAGGCTGGAGAGAGAAATTTTATGTTGCTTTTTTCTGGCATGTGAGGAATTCCAGGAGTGAGCTCTGCTCATAACTTGAAGAAGGGTGTTGCTTAAAAATGCGTGCACTAAGTAAAGTGCAAATTCATTTTATGACACCTTTTGGCTTTTACTCTTTTTTCCTCCTCCCTGGCTATGCCACATCATTACTTGTCCTCCAGGAATGTGTTATGATATCAGAGATACTGGAAAGCAACAGCTGTTGCTAAATAATGGTGTTTGAATGATAAGGATACTCTCTGACAAAATGAACCATTACAATCACTGTTTACTTCATGTGTTATGTATCGTCGTGACTGCCTACCCAGAATGTCAGCATACAGGTAAAAAACCAAACAGACAAACAAGCAAACAAAATATGTGCAAGTAAAACAGAAAAAATAGAAATAGAAAAGGAGAAACTAACCATTGCATCAGGACCAGAAGTGAGTATTTAGCACGTGTATTTAGCATAATTATAGAATCATAGAATCATCTGGGCTGGAAGGGACCTTCAAAGGTCATCTTGTCCGACCCCCCTGCAGTCACTGGGACACCGCCAAATAGACCAGGTTGCCCAGGGCTTTGTCGAGCCTCACCTTGAATGTCTCCAGGTAAGGGGCCTCAACCACCTCCCTGGGCACTGTTCCAGTGCTCCACCACCCTCATTGGAAAGAACTTGTTCCTAATGTCTAATCTAAATCTGCTCTTCTCCAGTTTATACCCGTTAGCCCTTCTTCTGTCGTTGTCGGCCTTTGTGAACAGACTGTCCCCATAATCTTATGGTCAGAAGTATTTAGGAAGAAAATATACATACAACCAGAAAGCTGCAAAAAGAGACACATTCTATGTCTTCAACAGATGACAAGATGATGAGAGATTTGTTTGCAAATGCTACAAATACACCTAGATGTCCATTCCTTCAACTGACAGCATACAATGCATGTAATTAGTTTGCTGGCTGGCCAGCATCTCCCCACTACAGCACTTCGCTCTCAGCTGTCCAGCAACTTAAAGCTCTGTTCTCAGAGGACTGATGGGAATCAGGATGTCATCTTGAGGCTTTTCTCTTGAAATATCTGCACAGAGAATACCAAGCTAAATGTTCCTCTGTTCCTTATACAGCTATCGCTTGAAGATAGGTTATTAGTGAAATGATTGATTTATGCTTTGACCTTTACTGCTCAGTAACTGATTTGTTTGTCTTTGCCTCTGAAAGACAGAAATGAGTGTGATAAGGTAGCCCTGCCATGGTTTCAAAACATGCTATTTCAAATGGAAACAATGAAACCTGTATTTCAAAATGCTGCATGTGGAATATCTTAATAGAGACTATGGTATTGACAAAAATAGTATCCTTTAATGAGACCTGGAAACCTGTCTAAGATGTACATGTATTGTGTATAGCTGTACACCCTTGTAAACATGAATAGATGTTATCATTTATTCACAGAAGATTGCAGTAAGGAATGCTTTTAATCTGATGTCTCATAACTAATGCTTAGAACACCTGAATGACTCTGAAAACACTTTCCGTTTATTGCTCAGTAGTTTCAAGTTAATTTGATTTATTTTAAGGTTTGATTTGGGAAATAAGAGATACCTCCAAATATAGTACCAAAAAAGAGGTATTTAGGAATTGAATATTTCTATTATTGCTTGTTAATTTGCAAGTATGATCTTACAGAGTCTATTGCCATCCCTAGAAACAGTGCTCTGAAAAAATGCATACACATCTGCAGTGTCCTGTAGTGCAGCAGGTGGTGGCTGTGTCATTTCAACATCAGCTTGGGGCTCAACAGCCTTGCAGGACTGAGATTGTCAGTTTGCAGGTGTTAAAATTAAAAGACTGCGAGGCCAGCTGCATTCAGGCACTGCAAGTGTTCACGGCAGGCATTCAAGGGCAAATCATGCTTGAACAACATGATTGCCTCTCCAACGAAATGACTGGCTCTGCAGATCAGAGAAGAGCCGTGGAGGTAATATGCCTTGACTTTGGTAAGGCTTTTGACACCGTCTCCCACAGTGTTCTCATTTGGTAGCTGAGAAGACCCCGGCTGCTTAATCTGACTGCTATGTGGGTAGAAAATTGTCTAGGTTGTCAGGCTCAAAGGGCAGTGATCAGTGGCTAGATGCCCAGTAGGCAGCTGCTGAAGAGAGTGCACCTAGCACACTAGGGATTGAGTGCCAGGGCCCATAGCATTCAGCAGCATCATCTGTGACTTCAATGGTGACACAGAACAAACTTTTTACATGGCACAAATAAGGGGAAATGGCCGACATGAAGAATGTGAACTTTGGTTCAAAGGCTTATAAAAGCAAACCTGGATTAACTTGAGGATTGAGTCAACAGGAACCTCATGAAGTTCAATGAGGAGATGGCAACAAAACTCTGCACCTAGCAATTGCAAGCCACTTGCAGGCTGGGAAGCAATTGCCTGAGAATTAGCCCTACTGAAGGGACCTAGGGATCAATGTAGATGCCAGGCTGAATATGAACAATTTGCTTTTTGCTTTATTGCAACAAATAAATGTACTGGGATATATGAGGAGCATAGCCAATGGAGAGAGACTATAACCTTGCTTTACTTGGTGCTGCTGAGGCCACATCTAGAATACTCCATCCATTTTAGGTTTCCACTTCAAAAGAGGGGGAACTAGGAGAGGGTCCAACAGAAAGTTGCAGAGTGGTCAGGGATCTATAGTACATGTTATATAAAGAAAATTGGAGAGAATTTGGTTTGTTAATTCTGACAAATAGGAGGAAAAGGGGAATTAGAATAGCTGCTTATAATTCTTTAAAGGATATCTAGTGCCAAACATAATAGAACCAAACTCTCTTCAGAAGTGCAAGATGATATAACAAAAGACAGTGGCCACAAATTGTAGCTTGAAAGCTACAGTTGGCCATACTTTGAGTCAGAGGTTGGATTAAATGACCTCCAGAGGTCCCTTCCAACCAGCATTTCTGAGATTTTATGGTTTGTCTGGTGGCAATATCTGGAGTAGCTAGAACAAAAAAAACTTCAGATATTTTAAAGACTTAAAAAACGTAAATAGGAGCAACAAACAAATATTGTATATTTTAAAAAGAAAGCAGGATATTCTCAACCAAATATGTAGCAGAGCTGTATGGGCCCAGAAGAGTTAGCTTCATGCAGAAAGGTGGGGAAGTTTCCCTTCCTGTTGTATACTAGCTTCAGTGTTCTGTGCATATTTATACCTCTCTTTTCTTGCTTTCCTCGGGCTTGGTAATAGAGTTATTCAGAGTATTTTCCTCTCTGCATTTGGTAGTTAAAACTATTCATCACCTTGCTGTGTTCTGAATTATGTCCCGATGTCAATGTAGCCATATTTTTTCCACTAGCATTTCAAGCACTCAATTAATTTCTATTAATTGAGATATTTATGTTGGTTGGTGTGCTGGGTCTGGTGGGGAAAGGGTTAATTGTTCCCAGGACCTAGCAGGGACACAGGTATTCCATCCCATTTAAGCCACGCCCAGGGGGAGGGGCCTGAGCTAGCCGGGGGGACATAAAAGGAGGAAGTCCTGCCCCCG